>JAOVVB010000050.1:10849147-10861580 GCA_028570985.1 Heterobranchus longifilis | reverse complement strand
TCTGCCAGATGAGCAAACGCCCTCTGCCAGACATCTGCAAGACATCTGCCAGATGAAAAAGACGACGTCGCATAGACATCTCCACGACGTGTGTGTGCTAGCTGGGATATAATTAATGTTATATATTAAACAATACCTCCCTTACAAAAAATTAACTGCAGTTTCTGGGGAAAAAACAATGCAGTTGGAATGCAGTACAATGCAGTTATATTGAAATGTGATTTTGTAACTTTATCCCTTTTGGGATAAAAACTGCAGTTTTACTGCAGTTATACTGCAGTTTTGTAAAGTGCAATGAAGTACAATAAAGTTGGAATGCAGTTGCATTAAAATATGATTATGTAACATTGTAGTTGTTGAACAGTTCATTGCTAAAATATCCCTGTATCAAGGTAATTAACTGCAGAAACTGCAGTTATACTGCACTAAAGTCCTTCAGTCCTGTACTGTCCTGCACGAGTCTGTTTCTGGGATAAAACCGCAGTTTTCCCGCAGTTTTTGTGAAGCACAATGCAGTATAATGCAGTTGGCCTAATACGATTCTTTAACTTTGTAGTTATTGAACAGTTCATTTCTAAAATAGCCCTATATCAAGGTAATTAACTGCAGTAATCATGCACTTTTATTCTAACTAGGTTATTCTATTATTATTATTATTATTATTATTAGCAGTTATTATCATTTTTATTCAAGTTATTGTACAGTAATATTAATGTATGGTAGACTATTATTGTTTGTTTCTGACAAATACCATAAATATCTGTGCTAAGGATGTATAGCATGCTGATTAATTAGTACATGTTACTAGAATAAAACATATGAGGTCATGAGACTTAAAATGTAGACCATGCACAGCTTTCAAACAAGTGTGATACCATTATAACGATGGACCCAGGTGCAGGTGGAGGTGCGGGTCATGAGGCTCCCAGTCCTTCTGTGGTGCCGCCGTAATGAGAGCGGAGGCGCTGGAGCCGAGATGCGGGATCCGTAGCGTCGCATTGCCGCTGGGACGTGAGACAGAGCCGTGATCGTGAAGGCGGAAGTGTTAGATCGGACCCGTGAAGTCCGTCTGCGATGTCGTCGTGCCAAAACGTGAAGATGAGCCATAGTCGAGGAGGTGAGAGCGAGAGTTCAGAGCCGTGTGATCAGTCAGCGAGGGCGTTGAGCCAAAACAAACGCGAAGCAAGGTCGTGGTCGAGAAACAAAAGTGAAAGTTTAAAGCCGTTAAATCCAAGCGTGGCGATAAATCCAAATCGTGAGACGAGGGGCAAAAACAAGAAACAAAGCGAAATCGGCAACGTGAAAAACCATGAACAGAAATGCGAGAAAACTGCGGCGAAACAACACACAATAATCCAGCGGGGATGAAATCAGCGCCAGATGAGAAACCGGTGTGCCGGCGGGGCGGTCCGGGAGGGGTGATGACAGCGTGGGAAAACATGACAACGTGATGAGAGCCTGACAGCATGGGAAAGGAAATGTCAAAGAGTCTTTGATCAGTGCGAAGGCACTGAGAGCGTGACAGTTCGTGCATGACTGTGGTACTGCCATGCCATGAAAGCTCGGTCTTGCATAGCGTGCAGGTTACCATCTTCTTAGAGGCGTTTAATGTAAATTGCTCTCATACCTTGGAGGACTCGGGGCGCACGCTTTTTCCTGCAGACGCTTCTGTAACCTCCATTGCGCGAGCGGCTGTGTATCTGTGTGTATCTTTGTGTATTTGTGCATCTTGTGGTCGCGCTCCTCAGTAACGTGAGCAACACAACTAATCGATAACGGCATTCGTTGACAACGAATTTCATTATCGATAGTTATCGATTTTATCAATTAATTGTTGCAGCCCTAGTTCTAACAATCGTTAATTACACTTATCTTAGTCGCCAGCATGGGTGGAGGGAGATCGGTATGGTCCATAGTACTGGAAAGAGGAAAGAGCAGCTTCTACTTTCAGCAAGAAAACACATCTGATAATGTCATGTCTTAAACATCTTAAACATCACTTTGTCTCATTAGACAGAGTCATTCCGAATTGCCTCCGAACCATCCGTGTTGTTGTATTTGCGGCTAACGTAAGCTACAAAGCTATCTAGATTCTAACACAAGGCTGAAGCTCAAATCCCTCTCTATCCCCTGATCAACGGCACTAACTGTACTCGGTGTGTGGAACAAGGGATTCTACACCCTACATTGTGCACTAGCTTTCTACAGTATTTAACGTTATTTCAGATTCAACCGTGGAATAAAAAAGTGGAATGCATGGGAATATAAAGGAAAAGCTTACAGGACTGTCCACCACCTCCATGGTTTATTCTCCTCACCTTTTGGGTACGAAGCACCGGGTAAAACTTAAAAAAATACTTTCGCCCCTGTTAATTATGCTAACTGTCAGTCGCCAGCTCCGGAAGGTCGCGGTTAAATAGTTCCATAGAAGTGTTAGCAGAGTAAAATAACTTGTTAAATAAGCAAACAAATTGTAATCGGTTAATAATTAATGGCATTTGTAAAACTTTTTGTTTAAATGCAATATCACACTCGAGATCATGCTGATATCCAGCACAACAGCACTTATCACCTTTTGTGTGATATTGCTTAATAACACACACGGAAATATCTTTATTCACGTGTGACAATTATATACACATAAATTACAATTAGAGGTCTGGGAAAACCAGATGTTAGACGTTTTTGATGTTAGGCTGAATTTTGCTTTTCGTTGGTTATTTTTTTCTGCCAGCACTACTTTTTTTTTTTTACAAAAATTGAAATGGAAATGCTTTTAGTTAGACTATCTTTTATCCACATTTTCTGGTTTATCTTTTATTATTTGGAGTTTCGCATGTTCTCGCTATACTCCCTCTAGGTTCTCTGGTTTATATCTCCAAAATCAGGCCTTTTTGTGAACTACCTTTGTTAAATTACCCCTAGGTGTCACTGAAGGTGTCTAGACTCCCATTCAGATTCCATCCTTGGAATGGCAACTTATTAACCAGGACAAAGCTGACTGAATGAATAAACACCCCATGAGACCTTTGTCATGTAAAATGAAAACAGCTCATTACATCAAAGCATCTTAGTGGTGTACATATGACCCTAATGCACTGCGGCTTCCTGGAAAAGTCTGCCAATTAGGCTGGGATGTGGATGGGAGTTGTTCAATAACGTACAGAAAATCTGAATTAATTCAAGGAACAGACTGCACCGCCTGGGCGTCAGGAAGACGTCTGTAAACAAGCATGAAATATGAAATCAGTACAAGAGCACAGCGAGGGGGAAAAAAATCTATGTGGAATTTAACAAGGTGAGAGAAGAAAAAATCAAGAATGTTCAGGAAGCGTGCATGCAGATGCCGATACCATCATCAATCATTTTGTTGCGAGGGGGAAAGATGCTTTCATGCATTGCCAGTGTGGGGGTTGTTTCTGAGGTGCAGGAAATACCGCACACTGCCGAGTGGTTGTCAGAAGCAGAGAAAGAACTGGATCAATAACTTTATTTCATCAGACAGGCCAGAGTAGGAGGATCTCTTATCCCTTCTGGAATGTTCTGAGGGTTACATCACTGGTGTAAGAGGACAGACCGACCGACCGATGCACGACAGCGGACAAGAATGATCTGAAAACTTATCTGCTGAAAAACATCATGGGCTGCTATATGAGCCACTTAGAAAAAGATATTTTTTTGGCAAAAAAATAAAAAAAAAACCCAATGGGACTAT
Source organism: Heterobranchus longifilis (assembly GCA_028570985.1). Lineage (NCBI taxonomy): Eukaryota > Metazoa > Chordata > Actinopteri > Siluriformes > Clariidae > Heterobranchus > Heterobranchus longifilis. The sequence goes on along the minus strand of JAOVVB010000050.1, from coordinate 10,857,865 downwards.
ATCACCTTGGAGCTACCGAAATATCATTTCTGTATGTCCTGATCTTTTAAAAGGCGTAATTTAAACATGTCTCTCTCTCTCTCTATCTCTATCTCTCTTTTTAGAGATATCTCCATCTCTGGCTAGATTTAATATTTAATGCCATGTGTCTGACTTCGGGCGCTAATCTGTTTTACAGGTGAGTCATGGAAAAGTTGACTCAGAGGAGCACAGCAGAGATAGGGGAAGGAGAAGAAAAAAAAAAAAGCCCAGGAGAAGGTGGCTCATGTATTAGTTCTTGTTCACATACAGAGAAACCCAGTTTCCTCTGGCTCTTGATGCATATACTCAAGGCTTTATTACCCGAGAATTCTTCAAGCCCACTGCCTTTACAGCCCTCTCATTTGTCAGGCGCCCTTGTTAACTGGGCTAGGGCTGGAGAAATACGACAGAGGAATAAACCATCTCATTTATTACACCAAATAGCACAAATACAGCTGATGAGCTACGAGCTAGAGGCCTCCTCAAGGGAGAGAGGAATATCCATTTTAAAAAAAGGTAGGGGGAAAAAAACTAGGGGACATCTGACAGGTCATTTTTGTGCAAAAGCAACGTGAACAGGCAATCACATGCATCATGCAGAGCTTTCAGGCAGTTTTAAATGACCATCGTCTTAAAAAAAACAACAACAGAAAAACAACAACAATCCATATGCACGTCATATTACTTAGGAGGAACTCGGAGAGGAAGCTTGCTACTGTGCACAGGGTTCGACATGAGCTGAGCCACTGAAATCCCGCTGAGAGAATAATGCTTGATTTTTCCACCAAAGCGCCCGATGATGAGTGCTTTCGCCAGCAGCGCCACTTTAACCGACTGTGTAGGTGTTGTGCATAGTTTGGATGGCGAGCTTAAGAGACCACAGAGGAGTGACACATTCTGAAAAATAATTAGCGGCAAGATGGCCACTTGCCTTTTGCAGCTTTTTAGCTTCTTTTTATTTCCCTGCTCATTGCAAAACCAGACACTTTTGTGGCAGAAAAAAAAGCTGAAATAAATAAATAAATCGGCCGCTGCGAATTATTTTTCTTTTTACTATGAGAATAATGTGCCCTGTGAGTCCGCACAGGCTGATGAAATTGATGCACATTCAGGCACTTGTCTAAATGGGATCCTACAAACACATGACTGCATGATGGGAATGACGATGGGGTATTTAAAATAAAAATGAAAAAGGAAAGAAAAAAAAAACATCAGGTAATTCATATTGACCCTTTAATAATGGAGGCACAAAAAAGACTTCAAGTGCCATGATATAAAACTGAGTAAGGGTTTAGCAAGAGTTTTAATCACCACTGTTCTATTGTGGAGACAAGACCTTCAAATACATATCTTTTTAATTTTCATCCCGTAATCCCTGATAAGATCGTGGCTTTAGGAGAGTGCAAGAAAATGAATTTCAGCAGCAGGCAGTAACTTAACTCGTCTGATAGTTTATCAGTGCTCTGGCCCAAATCTAGGATTAATGAAGGGGCTCGGATGATTTCGGGCGGCTTTCTAGAGATTCGACTTACTGTACCTGCTGCTCTGATCTCATACCTGATAAATCCTCTTTAGATGCTCCTGCAGACAGAAACAAATCCTCTGTGTAAAAGACAGCTCCGACCTCAGTATACTGTACTACATGCATTTTAAGTAGAGATGAACTTTGGGTTTTACTGGAAATCCGTCAAATATCAGGAGAAGAAAAGGCGAATACCTGTTCTCCCTCGGCAAAGAAGTGCGTCCCGAAGCTCCATGTGATGCTGGGCGTCGGATCTCCCGTCGCCTCGCACGTCAAAAGGATCTGCTCCTCCATCTCCGTAGTGGTCTTGTTTTCCAGGTATGTGATTTTGGGTTTCACTACCAACACCAAATTCTCGGTTTTAGATGTTTTTCATGTGAAGATAAAGCGCCTGATGTCGACAACAAGAAATACAAATAGTTACCAAAAACTCTGAGGCTGACTTCTTCTTCATTACTCCCGGCTTTGTTCTTGGCAATGCAGGTGTAATCTCCTTCATCCAGTTTCTTAACATCCCTTATTGTAATCTCTGAGCCGTCTTCATTGAAGCTGTACTTATCCCCGCTCTCGAGAAGAACCGTACTCCTGAGAAAACTATTGAATATAGAAAAGCAAAGCCAGCTGAAAAGACTTGGAAAGCCTCTGAGAAATTTTCAACATGTGCGTTTATAATAAAAACATAAAAAACATTTGCTTCCTAGTTGGTAAGTCATTTGAATTCTTTTTTTTAGGTAGATAGGAGGAAACAAGGGCTATGGGATTGGGCTGCATTTTTTTGGCAAAAGCAGCAGCACACCCATCGCCCAGAATCAAACAAACAACAACACAACACTAGCCCCATTAGAAAACTGTGGACCAGATTTTTACACTTCCCTTGCAACCTCCCCAGGGAGTTCCACTCAGGAGACGAGAGCTGCCAAGAGAATAAGCATGCTTCAGAACTACTAATGATGTGCTCCTGCTTGCCCTCAACCACGTTGCGAACAAATGTTCTTTACTTTTATTCAGAGGATTTCTCCTCTTGCCTTTGATCTCTTAATCAGGACACACGCCCGCCATGGCGAGAAGTGGCTGGAAGCTGGATGGGGGGGTTCATGAATAGCCCTCTTTCATCAAGAGGATTCTGGGAGATGGTGTAGACGGGCTTACCGCGTCCATGTGATAGTGGGTTCGGGGAAGCCGTCTGCATCGCAGGCCAGCATGGCAGAGTGGCCGATGTCGGCGGTGCCGTTCACCTCGGCTTGCCGCACTCTGATAGTGGGAGCAACTGGGGGAAGAAAGAAAAAAATATTTATGCAGAATACATTACCAACCCTCTTATTACTGTGTCCCTTCAGCGGTGTGATCATAATTGATTTGCGCATGCACAGTAAGGATTTAATGCCTGGAACTGCGCAGATGGGTATTTAAACAGCATGTTACATTCATCAAAGCACTGAAGAAGGGAATTAAAAGCATGAAAAAAAATGATATATTATATCCCATGCACACATTATGATTTCATTTACTATCTTGTGGCACTATCACTCACTCTCTATACCGCTTATGTTGTACAGTATCGGGCCTATCCTAGGGGACTCGGAGCACTTGGCGGGATACTGGACGAGGTGCCGGTACATCAGAGGGCAAACAAGCACACCCACACTCACACTTGCACACCTAGATCAATTTGGAAATTTTCAATTAGTCTACTCTGGTTATCTTTGGGCTGTGGGAGAAAACCGGAGTACCCAGAGGAAACCCAACAAGAACTGGGAGAAAATTAAACGCCACACTGAAACCTAAAGCCTTGCTCCCAGAGGCAACAGCGAGGCAACGGTGGCAACCACTAAGCCACCATGCCACCTGCATGAGTAACTTTTTTTTTTTTTTTAATGCCATGTTGTTAAATTGCCATGTTGTTTTAAACACCTATTGTGATTATTATAATTAGGAATATTCATGTAAGATGCTCTATATTCCCAATAACATTCACTACTTTTGGATAATTTCTTTGTGTACTTCTTGATATATAAATATATATAAAATTTGCAGTCCATATTTTCTCTTTCCAGGCATACAATAATGGCAGTAATCTAGAAGTTACTGAAAGACCCCAACTCAAATATGTTTCCACTCAATAATTTTTTTGGAACCCTTGAGGCATGAGAAAATCCTGCAGGAAATTATTTTATGATTGATAATACCTGGAAAAAAAACATGACTTAATCATATTACATTAGATGATTAGATGATTTTAGGGATTTTTATTTTCTTTTGACTACATTCGCCAACTTTGAATATTGTCCGCTGTGTAAATATTTAAAATGCCACTATAGGTGTAATATGTACACTAATGCTGCATTATATTGCTTATGTTCCATTTGTGTCTTCCCATTTATGATGCTTGTGATGCAACATCATAGCTCTAACACTTGTAAATGCTTTAGTAAAACCAGTGAAGCACAAGCTTGCACAAGGGTAAAAAACATATTTAGCTTACAGTATCAGCTCAGAGCTTAGGAATTTCTAGAGTAATTTACAACAACATTGACGGTTCTTACAGGGCTACAATGGAAATCCACAGAGCACTGGATTCACAGATATAAGCTTCCACTATAAATGTCTTTTTGGGCGACGTGTGTTTAGTGACACCTTTTAAAATGCTTTCTTTCTAATGCGGCCCACAAATCTTACTGTGTATATTTAGTACTGAACTGTTTGGCTGGTAATGGGAGTTCGAGTAAATGAATTCTACTACTGAGCAATAATGTAAAAAAAGAAGTCCTTGACTTCCTTCTGCACAGTTAGGAAATAGATTATCATACTGAAAAAAAAAAACCCACTGCAAACATTTAATATTTAAAGCATGCGGCATCCATTGCTAAACAGAAAACAAAAACATTTTTTTGTATTAGCTCTGCTATGTATGTGTGTTCTGTTATGGCAAGGCTTTACTGTAGATTCTTTATTGAAGACTCAGCAGTAAATTACTCCATTCAGACCAAATCGTTATAATGAGCGTCTGGGTTGAACAGCGTGGCACTCGAATGTGACAAACAGTAATTTAGCACAAAACCGCAACCCTTTTAAAGCACAAATAAAAAGCTCTGAGTGCTCACCGTTTACTACAACTCTGATATCACGGAAGTCAATCTCGCCTCGAGCCATAATACGAGCCTCGCAGGTATACACTCCTTCATCTGCCTTTCTGATCCCTCTTATTTGCAGGTGGTTGTTGTCCAAAATTTTGAAACGAACTAGAAGAGCAGATTTTACACAAAAAAAAAAAAAAAAAAAAAAAATTGTCATTCATTTAATCATTCATATAACCCTAACTTAAATACAAGTGTAAATCTAGCCTAACAGTTTAAACATAGGTCTCCAAGCTCATACAAAGTGTGTCTGAAACCCCTTTCAGATAATGCATTCTTTTAGTACCTCAACCCCGAATATAATTTCAGTATTTATGTAAATGAGTTCTGCCTAGCCGTGCCCCACAACACAACAGAAGAGCTGTGCAACATGCCAGGGGAGGGATTTCCTTATATGAGGTCACATTAAGTACAAAATCTAATTTGTTTTTTTTTAAACTCCCGTAAATACAAAAATAGGAAAAGAGCAAAGAGCATGGAAAGTATTTTCTCTTTTTTCCACATACGCTGGAGACCCATTTGAATGTTTAAAAATGCCTAAAAGGTGAATTTTGTATAATAGGTACCCTATAAGAGAATACCAGTCATTCCATAAAGTATGTTCTCTGTCAAGAATTCATTATTGGCTTTGTTATCTTTTCTAGTTCAGTGGTTTAAAATGAAACAGCATCTATTCAGTACAGAAACAATAGAACAAACCCCAATAATAGAGTGCTTAGCTGGTTTCCCTGATGATTGGTGAACAGAGAAAAATAAGCACCTAAGGCATTTAATGAGACATTCAAAATGCAATCAATAGAAATTATCACAGTAATGGAAAAGAAGGGGAAATAAACAGATCGGGTCATACCATCTTTGTCAAATTGGATTTTTGCCTTTTTGTGCTTCCACATGACAGTGGGTGGTGGGGAGCTCAGCACGTCACATACAATCACGGCGTCTTCCCCCTCAGTAAACTCTTGTGGTGAGGTGGCGTTCTTGAAGATAATCTTTTCTGTAAAAGAATAAATACACAAAATTATGACACTAACTAGCTTTAAATAAATGTTCAGCATTCTGTTCTGACAAACGTCAATGTCAAATTATGACAGTCATTTTCAAATAACAAAAACTTAGGTTTGTACATCACTGCTGTAATTATTGGACTGTGTTATTAAACTTAATCATGTACAATTTAGGTGTTGTTTTAAAAATGAAGAGTCCAACTGTTATGGCTACTTCTATTGTTTGGTTTGGCTTTTATTGAGGTTGTGCTGTTGTACTGAATATCAGCACTCGGGCTTTGCTCTCCTGCCTACGGCCACATCACAGCTGTGCTGATATTTGGTGAAACAGCACTCCTTTAGTATGATATTGCTTAATCATTTCTTTATATAAGAATATTTTTAGATAATATACAAAAGGAGTGCTGTTGTACTGAATATCAACACAGCTGTGATCACCAGTGCAAGGCAGGAGAACGCAGGCTGAGTGCTAATATTTAGTGCAACAGCACGACCTCGAGTAGGATATTGCTTTTATACAACAGTTACTATTAACAGATTGATTTGTCAGTTATTTTGCTCCGCTAACACTTACCTTCCACGACTGCAAAAACTAACCAATATTGCCCTCAACTGGCAATGAGATTTTTTATACTAAGGGTTATTTAATATATTCCAGAATATAGCTATGTCAAAAAAGGTGAATGAGTAGAGAGAAAGGCTGAAATCTTGAATCTAGGAGAGTGAAAGTAAAAAATAAATAAATAAATAAATAAATAAATAAAACATCTGGCCGTACGGTATATCTTCACGTTCACTGTGGCCTCGGCCTGCTGCTCTCCGATGGTGGCTACACACTTGTATGTGCCGGCATTGTCGATGTTGGCGTTGTAGATAGTGAGCGTAGAGGATGTTTCGTCGTTACGGATCACTGTGATGTCCTGCCTGTTGGATTCAATCTTGTCACCACTCGGTGAAAACCAGTCGATTCCCTTCACTGCACCGACAACTACATCAGAGCAAAAGGCACAAGGTTAAAACCCAACACAATTAACACAACATGTGCAAACTAATTCATCATTCTACATTAAACTCAATGAACTGTGATGAACATCGTTCCTTTAAAGCAAATGTTGCCAAAACACTTTGGCATAAAATGGGAGTACATCACACCTGATGGTAATGAATATTTGAATTCATTATCTTTAATAATTATACTTGAATGCCTGATGAAAAATGTAATCATATTACGTATTTACCTGCAATAACAACCCCCCAGTAATACACTGAATGGCCAAAAATGTCAAAATTTCAGACAGGTAAACTAATTGGCCTGCATCAACCAAAGAAAATACTGAATTTACTAGAAATGGGTTACGAACTTTATAGAATAAATGTGGCCAGGGTAATCAGAGAGAGATCACTTAAACGCTTGGTGAAATTGCCTTATAAAAAAATCACCAGTAGAACTCTTTTGAACACAGGCAATGGAACAGGAAATTTCAGGATTGTGACTAAACAGCTGTGTGGCCATAAGAACACCATGTGTTAGTGAAACCAATCAGAAAATAAGCCTTTAGTTTGCTAAAGAGCATAAATATTGGCCTTTGTAGCAATTAAGAAAGGTCATGTGGTCTGATGAGTTCAGACTGACCCTTTTCCGGGGCAATGGTCGTGTCAGGGTAAGAAAGTAATTAAATTAAGTGATGCACCCATCATGCATAGTGGCCACGGTACAAGCCTCTGGAGACAGTGTTATGTTCTGGGGTTGCTTCAGTTGGTCAGGTCTAAGTCAGATGACAACCTGAATGAGCATGGTATCTAAGGACTTTTTTCTTCCCTGATGGCACAGGCATATTCCAGAAGTTGTGAAAGAGTGTCTCTTGGAGCATGAGGAATTATTTTCGAACATGAATTCACCAACAAACTATGTGCTGTGATCAAAGCTAAAAGTGACTCAATGGAATCTTAGTGTGCAACCTTTCTTCTTCTTTTTTTTTTTTTGGCCAGGCAGTGTATAGACTGTAAATCCCATCACAATGAGCATTTTTTTATTTCATTATGTCCTATTGAGAGATGAGTTATTGCTTCACTGTAAAGACACTGCAGAAAGAGTTCATACATTTCATCATCTTCCCTCCCAAAAAAAAGAAAACAACCATGATGAAAGTACTGCTCAGGATTAAATAAACTTTACTTGAAATTATACATCCTAGAGTTTTTAGAAGTAATTAACTTCCTAGCACATGCATATCCTCCAGACACATAATGGTTATTAGTTCATTAATAAATAAATACATCAAACATTTGCATTAAACACCATTATCACAAACACCAATACTAACAATCTGTATTAACAATAGGTCTGCGCATTACACCTATAATGTGGCAACTATGTATACATTGTGAAGACGGCCGCATCTCTGATTTGTCTCATGTACAAATCAATAGTAGCTACTTAACATACAAACCGACATATTATCTCAAAAAATCTTATCCAATCCAATTAGTACTTAAAAAAAAAAAGAAAAAGAGAAAAAGGGAAAACGTACCTTCACACAGAAAGAATTTAGACTCTCCAACACTGACTTCTCCTTGTGGGGGCATAATGCTCACTTGCAGAGAGGCTGCAGAAAGAAAAACAGTATGAAAAGAAAATCGATATGATTTCAAAAGAATTTGAGTACTGCGATTTTTGATGCAATTCTATTCAGGAGCACTAATGTTTATTTCTTGCTTTTCCTTCAGCATTGATATTTCTTTCAAGTTATGCAATGTTGTGTAACTTGTGTTGTTGATTGTTTAAATGTCATGTCTCGTACAAAGCGATCGTCTTTTACAATCTTCTGATCCACACTCCAGTCCAGCAGGTGGCAGTGATAGACCAACTGTCCATAAACCCAAAAAGTGAAGAAGCGATACTCTCAAAATGTATATATTTGCAAAAGATGGAAGCAGTTAACATTTTTTCGCATTAGCTTTTAGACATTTTAGACAATTTAACAATTGTAAGTTTACCTAAGTAATTGAATATAAACAGTGTGGATTGATTCTGAAT
>JAOVVB010000050.1:10838670-10849047 GCA_028570985.1 Heterobranchus longifilis | reverse complement strand
ACAGCTCTATTTTACATAGGCGACATTATGTCTAAAAACAGAGACCTGGCTTCCTGCCTGCAAAAGGCTGCTTGGTGACCTGAAAAATAATATTTAAAATTAAAGTCCTAGTTTTTACCTACAAATAGATAAAATTATATTTTTTTTAAAAATTATTCCTATTTGAACTTATTTTTACATTTACATGTAAATCGATTTACTTAAGATTTTCCAAACATGCCCCCTTTTTTTCAACTGTATGTATACCAAAATGTATACATGCTTTTTTCTGTTTTAATGTAAATTCCATTTATGGCATTTACATGCACCCTTATTCAGAGTACATTACATTTTATCTCATTATACATTTGAGCAGTTGATGGCCTTGCTCAGGGGCCCAACAGTGGCAACTTGTCCTGGGGTCTAAAAACTGGGACCTTCCAATCAGTAGTCCAAAACGCTAAACTTCTCCTGCCAATAAATGTTGTTGTGATGGGGGAGAAGATCACATCACAGACATGTTCAGAATCAGTATCTGATCAATAAATCAGTTATGCATAGAATCCACTTTGTTATTGCATGCAGCTCTCCAAAAACTACACAAAACAGGGGCACAGACATTTGTGTAATTGGTGTTTTACCAAACATGACCTTTTGCAGGCAGGAAGCCAGGCCTCTTTAATCAAGCTGGATACAAACGGACTTATTGTATTCCTACTTGTGTTCCTGGGTGTGTGTTAATTTATGCATTAAAATGCTAACTAATGTAAACTACAGGGCAAAATCCCCAATGTTGAATTAACACAACGACTGTTGAATTAACAGCCAGCGGTGTTTATACAGGTCCTGTTGGGCTCAAACGAACTTTGAAAGTGTTAGATCAGCACTGGAGATTTTACTGTGCAATCGGCTTCAAATGTTATAAAGCACAATGTGTTACTATGCCTTCTTTGTACAGCACCAGTCAAACATTTGGACACAAGTTTGGATTTATGTTCTACGTCCTAGAACAATACTGGATATAACACATACAGTATGGCATTAGATAATTAAGTGACAACAACAACGACAATAACAATTTTTATTTTAAGACATGAAGTTCAGCCTTTTTGGAACAGTTTTTGCAAGAACAGTATTGTGTCAAGTGCATTTGCAAAACCCATCAAGCACCGTGATGAAACTGGCTCTCATGAAGACCAGCCAAGAAATGCAAGCCCAAGAGAGAGAGAAAGAAAGAAAGAAAGAAAGAAAGAAAGAGCAGCCAAAAAGAATCCATAAAAGAGGATAAATATGGCCACCAATGCAATTAAAAATACAGCAGTATAAAAACATGACAGAAACACAAGGTTAGTCCCATTTATTTTTTATTTTTTTAAGCCAGCGCAAAATGATTGATAAGTGACAGACCAGGTATGTCTAAAGCTACAATGTGCTGTTTTTTTTCTTAGTGTGCTATCATTAGGCTGTATATGGCACTCACATTCCTTCCCTGTGTGGTGTCTGTCATGTCTAACATGAACCTGAGTACAGTAGATTTCAAGGGTCCATGTCAAACCATTTTTCTTTTCACCTCACTTACTTTACATCTATTTCACCTTTTCTGAAACTCAGCTCTGGATTTCGAGACTTTTCAATGAGCTGCCATTTTCTCGTCATTTCAGCTAAGAGCCTTTTTGCCTTTCATGGATTGTCGTGGGCATCGCCAAATGCAAATCAGCTTTGCCACCAACACTTCGATTTATTTACAGGTGATTGGCATTCATCAAAATCAGCGTTTTTCGAACCTGTCAAATAAATTAAGCGGATTTTTTTTTGTCTGAACGTACAAAATTCCAATAATAATAACAATAATAATTATAATCAGGAATAAATAATAATAAAAGGCCCAATGTTAAGTCGCATAAATAAACATGTTACTGTGTAATTTGCAGTTTTAAGCTATTAAGCTGTATTAATGGCAAAAAATTGGATTGGAAACGCCTGATTGTTTTTGTACAGACCATTACAAAATTGTCTAATTGCGCTTATTAGACCTGAACAACACACAAATTCTCCAATCATGTGTTCACGTAAATGTCACAGGAATAAAGTCAGTCATGCAAACACACATCAGCAAACATGACAGGTGTTAGTTGATATAATTAAGTCACTGTGTCATTTTTTTTTTTTTATCCCTATTCCCAATCGAGTTAAACAAAAGCTCTAGAACTATGTTTTGCAGTGTGACACCTGTGGTGTAAAATTATTGTTGTTTAAATTGTACCTTTTTTTTTATGCTGAGCCCAAACTGTTGCCCAACTGTGGTTTATTTATTTATGTATTTATTTATTTATTTGGGGTGTACTGTAGAATACCTATGAGAAGCATAAGTCAATAAAAACGTTAAACAGAATCAATCAGGGGGAAAAAATGACACTGAACACTGTTTTAATGTTCAGTTGTACAATTATACAGTTATACAAATTTGGTGTTAGCGCACTCGTTCATCATCAGTAGGCACTTTATCCAGGTCAAGATCAATCTGGAGTCTATTCTGGGAACATTTTACACGAGGCGGAGATATGCCCTAGATTGTCCATTATAGGGCACAATGCACACACATTCAGTCACTCAATCACGCCTAGAGGCAACTTCGACTAGCCAATTCACCTCCTGGCATGTTTTAACCAGAGCTCTGGGCCTCAACTGGGCTTCTAGCCTCAGCTCGTTATTGGCAGCTGAAGGCTGACCTAGGAAAGCAGCCGAACTTTCTGGAACACATCACAAGGGGGACACTTTGGACAGACTCGGTCTTAACATCTGACTGTTCTAAGCATGTGGTTAACTTAGAAATTACTATCCTCTGGGGAGACTGGATGGAGGCTGGTCATGAGCATAAGAAGACATAGACAGATGGCCCAGTGCAAGCCAACTGAGGTGAGCTGTGGGGGCTTTACAGGGCAGTCCCTATATCGGCCCCTCGGCTTTCTTGGGAACGGAGAGCTGCAGGAAAGAAGAGCCAACAAGAACATTTTCAAAGCTGCAGAGAAGTCATCAAGGAGGTTGTGGATATAAAGGTGCATGCACTCCACTTACAGATCGTGGACTTTTACCTCTGGCTGGGTCGTGAGGGTGTCTAGTGATTTAAGATCCAAAACAACCTATGACCCTGGGTTTGTTACTCGGATTTAAAAAATAATAATAATAAAAGAAGGTAGGAAGAGACTTGGAAACCCAAAAATCAGCATGAACATATTACTGCACAGTGATTGTAAGATGCAGAACTACCTTATGTATTACCATGCTGCATTTAGAATAGTTCAAAATACACCAATCAACCATAACCAACCACATAACATTAACACATTAACACTGATTATCAGTTATATATCAGTAAACTGGTGACAGGATCATGGGCACCCAATTATTCATGCCCTCAGAAAAGCCAATGCAACAAACTTGCCGAAAACAGTCTGTGCTGGCCATATTAGAATGGCACCAGAACACCCAGTACACCACAGCCCACTGCACACAGGGCCTAGCAGGCAAAGATCCCCACATGCCAATCCATGGCATGTGATGCATCGGACAAACAAGTCCGATCCATGGAGGCTCCATCCTGCAACCCACAGCACTCAAAGCATGTGCTGCAAACATCCTGGTTCCAGACACCACAGCACACCCCCGAGGTCTTGTGGAGTCATGCCGCAAGGGGAATCTACACAATACTGGTCATAATGTGTGGCGTTATAATGTTATGGCTGATTAGTGTATATAACTATTTCACAAAAAAAAAATTAGCAAAATCAATCTGAAAACAAGAAAACAAGCAGAATTGATAACAATGATGTGAATGATAAATTATATCCACTGCCTTTTTCTAAATGCCTTTAGGGTCGCCAGTAAGCGACACACCACGGAGAAATAAAAACCAGGGAAGAGAAAATGTAGATCAATATTTCAATCAAAGCAAAATAAAATCCGGTCTGGCCTGGCTCAAACCCTTGCAGACAGCGTAACATTTTTCATTTCTTTGTTTGACCCAAAGAGACATTTGTGAAATAAGTAAAGGAGAACAGTGGGGGAACATGATCTGTGCCCAGGTGGGTGCTCAGTGGCTTTTAGACTTTGAAAGTAATTTAATAAAGCATATGAAGGGAGAGCCAGACCACGTACAATTAAATCAGCACATTCAGTCAATACTGCTGCTAATGTGTTGTTTTTGTGGAAAAGCTATTTATTGTGCCCTAACATAAGTTATTAGTCGGACGCACAGTACTGCCTGTGCTAAATGGATATATAAAAGCTTTTTGAAAAAAAAACCCACCATCTTAAATTGTAATTAATTATTTTTATTTAAAACTGGATATTTTATTGCATAGTGTATGCGGAAATGACTGAAGTGGTCTACAGCCCTGACATGAAGTGACTGCCAAGTCAGACCCTCATAAACTAAACAAATCTCTGTTCAGTTTTCCTGTAAGAGCTGCAAGACATGTAGAGAGACTGACAGTAATGGTGAAATGATAATGTAAGCTGTGGCGAACTGTTAAATTGGCAGTTTATACTGGTGAGGGTTTGAATGAGTGAAATAAATATGGTATTCAGTGTTGTCATGCAATTGCTATCATTAGCTGTAAAAATTGGAAGGTATGTTATAGGTTGGGGGCAGCATGGTGGTGTAGAGGTTAGCACTGTCGCCTTGCACCTCCAGGGTCCGGGTTCGATTCCCGTCTCTGTGCTTTGTGTGCATCGAGTGTGCATGTTCTCCCCATGCTTGGTGGGTTTCTTCTGGGTACTCCGGTTTCCTCCCATAGTCCAAAGACATGTAGGTTAGGTTAACTGGCGTAGTGTGTGTGTGTGTGTGTGAACCCTGCAATGGATTGCCACCCTATCCAGGGTGTACCCCACCCCGTGCCCCAAGTCTCCTGGGATAGGCTCCAGGCCCCCCGCGACCCTGAATACAGGATTAAGCGGTACAGACGATAGGTGAGTGCGAGTGAGTTACAGGTTGGTTCATCAAGTTTCAATTCACCACAAAAATATGTTATAACCGCGTTCCATAGGGTGGACTTTGACTCAAGCTCATTGACTCACGCAATCACTGATCGTCACTAATTCATTTCATTTACTGAATCTTTCACTGCCTCAATAAGTCACTCAGAGACTCAGAAAACCACTTATTGAATATTTAACTCAGTAATTCACTCACTGAATATTTCACTCACTCACAAGCTCAGTGATTCATTCATTCATTAACTCATTCACTAACTGAGTCACATACTCACTCCCTAACTCAACTGATCGCTCACTACGTTAGTGACTCACTCGCTCACGGGCTCATTCATTCACACTGTATCATAAGTGACTCACTGAGCTAGAGAGTGAATCCCTTATTCACCGAGTCACTCTCTGGCTCACCCACTCACTGGCTCACTCGTTTACTAGCTCAGTGACTCATCCAACCACTGACTCACTCAGTCATTTATTTACCCACCCACTCAATAACGAACTCACTATCTCAGCGGCCCAACCGTTCACTCACTCAAACACTGATTCACCCACTTACTTCACTTTCTGACTCACTCGCTCACCCAATAACTTCTCTGACTTACCTCATGGCTCACACACTTAACTCACTCACCTACACACTAATTCACTGAATTGCCCACTCACTGTCAAAATGACTCACTAACTCATTCACCCACACACTCTCTTATGCACACACTGACTTGATATTGCAAAATTATTTTATTAATATTATATATATATATGTGTGTGTGTTTATATATATATATATATATGTGTGTGAACTGTTTGAAACCATGTCTTTATATCCTATCCTTGCTTTGTCCACTGGGGTACAGTCATGTTGGCCTTCCCCAAACTGTTGCCATATAGTTAGAAACATAGCATTGTCCAAGATGTCTTGGACAATGCAGACTATGCTGAAACATTAAGATTGCCCCTCACTGGGGATAAGGGGCTTGATTGAAACACCTAAATTCCATAATTAACAGATTTGTCCAAATACTTTTGTCTATATAAATGATAAATTTGCGCTGAGTGCAAATCAGATTCATGATATCTACAGTGCTGTCACTAAACAAAATATGGACCGATTCTAGATATTTTAATTGTCTCACTCTTATTACAAGGTTGCTGTCGCAAACATGTCGATTTTAAACAAAGCCTGGCCTCATTTAACTCATTCAGACATACTCAGCCACCCCAACAAGCAACTCAGACCTGTCGAGATGATCGGTGCTTAGCATCAAAAACCCGGTGTCCTTGCTATTCAGCAACTGTAAGCGTGTAACATGAGTTTAAATTATTAGCTAGCCAAATATATTACATTTTGTGTTTTAAACACCAAGATATAAGCCAACGACTATTTCTGATTTACTTGTGCAGGTGAAAGTAACAGGTTAAGAAAAGTTTCTTGCATTTCTGAAAGTGTACTAAAAACATATTAATTGCTAATACACACAACGCGGGTTGTCAGACCTCCCTTAAGCCGAAATCTCGCAAAGTGATGCATATTCATCCTAATTTCGTGTTCATCCAAATTGTGCTCGCAAAATAACAGCGTCATCAGACTGTCTAGCCACAGGTGACTGAAGGACTTCTGAGAATTAATCAGTACATACTCGCTTCCTGGATGATTACTGCTCCCTAATAAACATATGGAGCAGATTTAAATATCCCCACTAATTGGACGATGTCAAGCCCTGCTGCTTGTTTACTGCTGCTTCTGAAAGTCTTCAACAAAGATCATATAATCTATTAAAAAACACAACATACTGAATGCATACATTACAATATCCTCTGATTACTGTATATTTAGGAGTATTCTGAAAACACAAAATCACATTTTTATTTAGATATAAAAAAAAAAGACATTAGATCAGTTTTAAAGATCATTAAACTAAGCGCTTTTGGAATATACATAAATCTTTTTTCTGCGCATTTGGAATATACATAAATATTTTTTCTGCGCATTTGGAATATACATAAATAGTGACAGTTTTTTTTTTAACAAAAAAAAAAAAAAGACACACACGGTATGACATTTAGCCCTAGCTAGTTGATGTATGTCTAATTAGGTAAGCATTGTATTATAGCATATGGATAAACAAAATAAGCAATCTGGTATGCTCAACAAAATTTTTATTAAAATAAGTAACTTTTATATACAGTCACTGGCCGCTTCATTAGGTACACCTGTTCACCTGCTCGTTATTGCAAATATCTAATCCGGCCTTCACATGGAAGCAAGTCTATGCATATAAGCATGTAGACATGTTCATGTCATCTGCTAAAGCTCAAACCGAGCATCAGAATGGGAAAGAAAGGTTATTTAAGTCAATTTGAATGAATGTTGGTGCCAAGCTGGTTCGGGTATTTTCCGAAACTGTTGATCTACTAGGATTTTCACGCACAACCCTCTCTGGGGTTTACAGAGAATATTCTGAAAAAGAGAAAATATCTAGTGAGCTGCCGTTCTCTGGACAAAAAGTCTTGTTGATGCCAGAGGTCAGAGGAAAATGGCAAGACTGGTTCAAGCAGACATGAAGGCAACAGTAACTCAAATAACATCTCTTTACAACTGAGGCATGCCAAAGAGCATCTCTGGATGCACAACACGTCGAACCTTGAAGCAGATGGGTTACAGGAGCAGAAGACCACACCGGGTCCTACTCCTGTCAGCTACGTAAGAACAGGAAACTGAGACTACAATTCACATGAACTCACTAACATTGGAAAACAGAAGATTGCACTGCAAATTATGTGCTTGCCAAGACTTAAAATCTTATAATGCAAATTTCACTTAAAACTGGTCAAATTATCTGTCCACACAGCAAGACAATTTTACTTGGTCTAAAAATAAGATAAGAAGCTAGTAAATAACTTCTACAAGACAATCTTACTGTATATATTTCCAGGTCAAACATTGTAAATCTTGGCAAGCACAAAAAAATTTGCATTATAAGATTTTAGATCTTGGCAAGTACACCACAGTTTGCCCCCCTATGATTTTCTATTTCTGCTGCAACATTCGGATTGTTGGGTCAGAAATTAACTTTTCAACATGAACGCATGGATCCATCCTACCTTGTATCACCTCTTCAGGTTGCTGGCTCCAACTGAGCTTTGTTTAAATTCCACAGCGTACCTGAGTATTGATGCTAACCATGTCCACCCCTGTCCTACTCCGACTACAGGATAATTACAGTATGTCACTAATGACCATAATCTCTATGTTTTCAGCACCATGTTGAATGGAAAATTAAGGCAGCTCTGAAGGTAAAAGGGGGCCCAACCTGAATTATATGGATGATCTTTAATTTTGTAATGCATTCATTGGTTTGTATACAATTTAGAATGTAAAATAGGTCAAAAGACTTGCATGGGTTTATTCTTATAAAAAAAGATTTTTAATCTAATTGATTTATCTAGTTATTCTTCTTAAAAAGTCTTGTATGGGCTTAACTGATGGTTATGAGTGTGATTCAAATAAGCCAACATCATACATCATAAGGTATGAACTAACACAAAATATTTTTTTGAATTTTAAATTGACAATGAATTGAACTGACTTCTTAAATAAACTTATTCAGTGATGTTAAGAATTTTTAAAAGGGAAGAAAATAAAAACAAGTCCCCTGTGAGGTCTGTCAGCATTCCCAGTAATATGGACGGTTATACTTTCCCTCCCACTTCCCTACATACTCTGGTATACATTCTTACATCCCTTTGAAGTGAGGCCATTTTCTGAGGGTGCGCATATGTAATGAATCCTTTCTCATTTACATAGTAGTTTTTATGTCTACAAATCCATTTCTTTTCCCCATACCAGTGGGTGAAAATGGGAGTATCAACTGAGACCCTCTTTCTAGCTACTGAAAAATGTTCAGACTTGTGAATGATCATCTTAGGATGATTTCAAATAAAACCATAAAACTATTCTCACCATGGTCTCCCATCAAAAAACATGTCGCATAAAGTCTGTTCAGACATCTGAATGATTACGGCTTAAAAAGTCTAGAAAATCCAAAATCCTGGTTCTCAGAATATTTGAATGTTTCCTACGATCAATCGCAAAAGGATTTAGCTTAATAGATATTTGGATTCACCCACAATAAAAAAAACCTTCCCAACAATGTTTGATTGATGGTACTTAGTTAGTAACCTAGTAACCGGTGTATACAGTAGATCTATCCAATGACAGAAAC
This sequence comes from Heterobranchus longifilis, assembly GCA_028570985.1. NCBI lineage: Eukaryota > Metazoa > Chordata > Actinopteri > Siluriformes > Clariidae > Heterobranchus > Heterobranchus longifilis. The sequence goes on along the minus strand of JAOVVB010000050.1, from coordinate 10,839,853 downwards.
TTCAAAGCACTGTTGTAATATGTTGTCTGCCAATTGCCTTAATGTAAATTTACAATACAGAAATGTCCAGCATCTGAAAAGTATGCTTATTAATGCACTCAATGCTTGGTTGGGGCTCCTTTGGCACGAATTACTGTATCAATGCGGGATGGCATGGAGGTGATCAACCTGTGTTGACCACTGAGGCTTTATTGAAAACCAGGTTGCTTTGATAGCTGCCTTCGCTTTGTGTGTATGGTTGGATCTGGTGTTTCTCTTCTTTCTCTAGGCTAGTTGCCTGGCCAATTAAGCAGACAAATATCATGGAGGATGGTCAGGAAATCAGTAAGTGGTAGTTTTGACACTGTGGACAGGTGCTAAGTCCTACTGGAAATGGAAATTTGGCATCTTCCTAAAGCTTGTCAGCAAACTGAAGCATGGCGTAGATAGCTGCTTTGACTATGGACTTGATAAAACACTATGGAATCTGTGATGATTTGGGATGCCATGTCATCTGCTGGTGGATGTGGCACCCCAAATCATCACCAATTCTGGAAATTTCACACTGCACTTTAAGCAACGTAGATTCTGGAATTTTTTTTTTTTTTATCATTATTTGCCTTATGGTGGGGACCGCAAAAATGTTACTTCAGGGTTTTATTCCCAAGTTTTTCATCATTTACAGAGTGATGTTAAACCAGCCTGGCTGCGTACAGCATCGGAAATAAACAAAGGAAAAACGTCTTACTTTTGGATATACAAGTAATAGCTTTAGATTCATCAACATAGACATATTCATTTATTAAGTCTAAGCCACTGACTGTACTGAAAATATAGATCACTCACTCGCAGCCAGACATGTACTGTAGTTACAAGACATTATTATACATGGAAAATAGCACTAAGGATGAAACGCTGAACTATATTTTATAGGGCTGCAACAACGAATCGATAAAAATCGATTACTAAAATCGTTGGCAACGATTTTCATAATCGATTCGTTGTGTCGCGCGACACGGAGACATTTGATTATTTAAAAAAAACTTTAGTTGAGCGCGGAGCGGAGTGAACACACTCGCGCACTGATGCTAGCAGAGTTCGGCGCCTCATAGACAGGGCGGAGCAAAAATTAAAAAAATACGAGCGGAGGTAGAGGAACGATACATGGCGGAGGCTGCTGGGTCTTAGTGCGCGTCTCTTACTG
>JAOVVB010000050.1:10815947-10830436 GCA_028570985.1 Heterobranchus longifilis | reverse complement strand
CTAGGGTTTAATATAATGGTAATATCATATTTGATGATAATAAATCTATGAATTTATGTTCTAATATAATATTTGATAGCGATTATGTAGGGGGGGCAATCCATGGCAGAGGGGCATTTTAGCGCATAACACCGGAACGAATTATGCTCATAATCCAAGGTTTCACTATATATTTGGCAGATATAAAGCATACATGTCTATGTTTTTTGTGTTAGTCCATTTTTATTATATTTTTTTATTACTATAACAGCTCAAGGAGCAACATGTTTCTGCACTTTCTAAAGATTTTAGTTCTGTTTTGAAGAAAGGGTTGGAAAGGAATGATTTTCTCAGTTTTTTTGTTTTTCATCCAATTAATCAATTAATCGGGAGGAAAATTAATCGACAGATTAATCGATTATTAAAATAATCGTTAGTTGCAGCCCTACATTATTTATTTATTTATTCACTTGCTTACTTATTTGATTTCTACATCTACATTTCTACTGTCAACTTGTACTGATTCCTTGTATTTTATACTATATTTATTTAGTCGATTTTAATTGTTCTATTTTATTTTTTTATTGATCTTGTTCTTAATTCTTTTTATAAACAAATATTATTATTATTATTATTATTATTATTATCATTATTATTACACTATATTGCACTGCTAGGACATTAGGGATGGGAATTAGTAGGGGGCTCCAAATATGACACTGTCACAACACCTAGTCTTGTTTTGTATTAGTTATTGTGCTTCTACCACGCACAATGCTGTTCTGCGTGAGCAGGTTAGAGCTCGCAACCTGTAAGATTATAGAGGAACAGCAACATGCTACCACCTCAAATGTGAACAATTACAAATGATTATTATTTTACATAGAAGTCACTATGACAACACAAATTCCAAGAAACGCAATGTCACTGAATCTATTTTCCCCCTCTTCTCTACAAGATTTCTAGAGATTCCAAATTTACTTCAATTATTTTTATACTACCTAATCTATCAACCTTTGCAATGTAAAGGTGCCATACTGCATTTTGCTTTTTCTTCCGCCAAAGTGTGTGTTAATGCTCCAGCTGAAATAGCCGCTATAAATTTAAGCGAGCCACTGTCGAGCCACGCCCGAGAAGAGAACAGCAGAGCTGAGCAACAAAACAGGAGGAGGGGCTCTACTTATATGAGCTCACATTAGAGGAGAAATCTGATTGGCTTGTTTACGCCAAATAGAAAAATATACAAATGTACAAAAAACAGATCTCTTTCTCATGTTTTTCTTTGTACACACACATGAGACTCATCTGTACAGTATGTGTAATAATGACTACAAAGTGAATTGTGCATAACAGATCTCCTTTAACACTGGCGTGCTCTTGTACAAGTTATCACTCAAGTTACCCAAGTTATCACATTTCCTACCTAATATAAATTTAAAATGAGCCAATTAACATAATCTCGTGTGCAGTTTCTTTAACTCTCTTTTTTTTTGAAAAGCTTCCCCTTTCTCATGTGCTGTCAGAGCTCTCGGGATTCTCAGTGAGCTCTTGCTTTCTGTCATGGCAGATTATAGAGAGTTATGTAGATCATATGAAGTCATATCAAATGTTACCTAATATAATAACGTATGATTAACTTATCTAATGTTAAATAAGTGTTATAAACAGATAACATTGATTATTTATCTTTATGGGATGCAACCAAAGAATGTTGATAGAAATGTCGAATGATAGAAAAATACTCTTTTGTCTGACATCTATAATAAAAAATAAAAAAATCAAATGTTAACATTAATATTTATATTTATATATTAATAAATATTTACCTGTCGATTAGGGAGGTTTACACCACCACCCCTCTCCTTCTGAGAACAGTTTCAGACCAAATGAGGCGTTTCCATGTTGAATTTTTACTCCGATTTGGCTATTACTCCCGTTATTAGCGGAATCTTAGGGTCCATGTAAACACACCTTGTGAAACCTAGTCAGCCATGTGAGAACTAGACATTTATAAAAAAAAAAAGATTATACAGAAGATGTGCAGTTATTTATTTATTTATTTTTATGTGGATACTATACACTATATCCAGTTGGTAATAATCCCTCCCCTATGCTCATTAAACCAGGCATGGTGTAACTGCTTGTTTTCCCGTCATTTTTAAAGGAAATCGGTACTGCATAATAAAATTGTTAATTACATTTTTTTTTTAGTAGTAAATCATGCCACCAAGGCAAAATCAATTATACATGAGCTCAGTCCTTGCATAACAAAAGTAAAAGACCTGGCTTGAATCTGGATAGGGTATTAAATTTCTCTCATTATGTTTAACCACAAGGTGACTTCATGCATTAGACAGGAGGGTTATATAACAGCTTTGAGCTGCACTTGAGTATGCTTGATTTTTCTCAGTATTCCCTCAGACCTGTATGTTCCTGAGTCTGAAAAAAAAAAAAAAGCCTAGTCATCCCGAGAAAAAAAAACACACATTGGCTAATGTGGGTTGGGCAACAGGTTTTTGGATTCGGAAGTACTGTACGTGCAATAGTTACAGCATCGAGATGCGTCACAACAGACTGAAACGTATTGGGCATAAAAATAAACAGTACGGGTGAGGGGACATTGTTTCAGTGACGTACTGCAATTCTCTGTGTGGCAGTTCATATATAGCCAAAGAGATTTTTTTTTTACATTCATTTGGAATGATTGCATTTTTGTATTTGAGGTGGTAAAATCCTGTCATTCCTCTGTTATCCTATAGGTGGTGCACTTTAAACTATTCACGCAATGGCAGGCAGCATCCTGCGTGTTAGCCAATTATTTGTCAAGTCTAAAAAATAAATAAAAAAATACAGACTTATTATATACGATATTTATAAAAAATCGTGATATCGCAATACGAATCAAAATCGGCAAAAAAATTATCGCGATAATATCATATCGAGCGGCCCCTGGTGATTCACATCCCTAATAAACACTAACCAAAAAGTCTTTTTTTTTTTTTTGCAAAAGTCTATACAAAGTCAGGTTTATTTTCTTATAACTAGAAGTTAAAAGCTAAAAACATACAGTCCTGAAAGAACAAACTACTGATTTCTTTTTTTCTACCACTGTCTAAAATAACACCACACTGAGCAAATATGTTTCCCTAACACCCTTCTCAGAACGCTCAGCTCCTTAATAAGCCGCATAGCTCCGACCATATACAGGCAATTTACACAGAGAACCAACCTATCAGCATCTGCCTGCACTTCGCACAGCTTAGAAAAAGCTCTCTGAGCTGAAGTGTTCAGACAGTAATTCACTTTCCTCACTCTAATGAGACTATTTAAGGAGCAGGTAGCGAAGAACAGCATGGGCAGATAGAACGATGCACTCAGAGAGATTCAATAAGAGAACACAATCCTACTTTTTCACTAGTTGGGTTTTATCTGCACTCAGCAGAGGAACCTGCACACTGGTTTAATGGAGCTCAAGTTACATTTTTTAATGAAATTTATCCCGGCATTAGACCATCGGGTTGATAAGAGCATATACAGTCAACCTTCGAAATTACGGGCACTCTTGAACTTAAAAAAAAAAAGAAGATACAAACATATTTGAAGTAGACATTACACAACAATCTAAATTATACTCAATAAGATAAGCTACTAATATCATACGCTTGTAGTACTTTAGAACTGTAATATCTTTTTTTGAAAAATAGTGTCGAAACTTCTGCTACCCTGGGGTTGCTGTAGAATTGAAGCCTGTGTGAAATTACTGTGTGAAAGGCAGGATGGGAAACTTGTCTATTGTACTTTCATAGCAGATGTGCACGTTTTCAAGAAGAGAGCAAACTGGAGGAAACCCACATATTAGAGGCTGGTAACTCTAAATGAACCTGTCCTCTGCAGTAGAGGTAAGTTTTGGTCCTGCTTTCCTGGAATGGTCTTCCAGAGCCAGGTTCATCATGGTGTTTGATGGGTTTTGCAAATGCACTTGATAATACTGTTCTATTCCTGAACAACTGACCTCTGGGTCTTAAAATAACATCTGACTGTTGTTGTTACGTGTACAGTATATATAAAATGTGTGTTATTTCATAGTTTTGTATCATTTTAAAATGTAGAAAATAAATCACTAAACCATAGAAATATTGAATTAGATGGTTGTGTGCAAACTTTTGAATCGGTCCTGTACATACTATATATCATGCATATGTGGATATCGAGGGACCAGTCGATACAATAGTATCACGATACTCAGGTGCCATTTCGATTTGTATCACGATTCTGTATCACGGTTGTATAAATATTCTATAAACATCCCAAGATGGGCACTGGGTGGCTCAGTGGTAGGTTTCTCATCTGCCATGCGGAAGGCCCAGGTCCAATTCCCACCCACTGCCCGAACCACAGCCGCAGTGCTGGTCCCGAGCGGGATAAAAATGCATCAGGAAGGGCATCTGATGTAAAACTTGTGCCAAGTTGCGTGTGGATTGAAAGGTGACCCCTGTGGCGACCCCTTGATGGGAGTTTATGAAATAATTCACTCCTACCACAAAGGATGATGTACTTCCCAGCTATTTATTTAATATTTTATACAGTAGTTTAGAGCTTGCTTCCTGCAGGATTATTGAGGAATGGCAACTGTTTAGCACCTCAAAAGCATACATATATAAATTAAAAAAAGAATTTAAAAAAATCTATTTTAGAGTCAGTGCAGGAATTACCACGCAAAAGAATTATGATATATAACTGCATATTAAATACAAAACTCAGCCTAAAAATAGAGATATCATTTTTGACCCTTACCGCGCAGACACATGGGAAGGTACTTGAACACAAACAGTAACCTGAGCTCAAGAACAAACCGGGAACCCTGAAGCTGTGAGGCAGCAATACTACCCACTGTGCCACCACAGTTTCCTCAAAAAACAATTTAAAACAAATTATCATCCTTAAAAAAAAACTCATTAATTTGAAATAATCTCAGTCTTCAGGGACTCCAGATGCCAGATGAGACTAGAATCTGATATATTTGTCCATGCACACTATCAGACAAGAATAAGCATGTGTACACACAGTGAAATATGCTGGTGGATTATAGGGATTTTAGAGCTCCTTCGCTTCTAGTGGTCTGGTAACTCCAATCAATTCTTTCTCTTTGTTGCCTCTGCCAGGAGGTTAAAACCTGACAATCGTGCATCCAAATCAAAACAGAAATCAATTCTTTGCTTTGCGCCAAACCTTTCTCAATCCTACTGAAACATGTGCTGTGAATAGGACAGTCCACACGCACAGACATAAAAAGCTTGAAATGTTCTCCATGGAGCGTTTCCAAGCTCACCCTACTACTGTCTCCAGCCTGGTTAGATATTACAGAAAGAGGCTTAATGCTGCCTCATTAGGAGGCTGTTCTACTCGCCAGAAAAGGCTTCAACATATATTATGCATGTGTCTGCACACAAACTAGCTTTATAATACAACTATATTCCCTTTAATGTATAACTAACTGCAAGCATTATTAGTTTTATATAACATGAAGTAATGCATTACGCAACATTACATTTTCTTCAATTAAGCTGAATAAAAGTCAGGCTGTTTAGTCTCTCCGACCGAGATGAAAGTCACTCTGAGGCAATATGCCATTAATTGTGTCCCCTTGACTGTGGTCTAACAAGCAAAATCCATCATTTGTCCAACAATGTTAATAATAAGTACTTTTTTCAAAAGCTTTCTCCTTGTTGCCAAGAACTAAAGAATTAGGCATCATCGCTGATAACTGACGATATCCGAACACTTCTAGGAAGGCTAAAGATGTGTGTGAACAAAGAAACTTTGATGTGCTGAGGAAACTCACAGGAAGCATTAGCGAAAGCGCTGCATCTTCAGGATATCTCATTTCTGTTCTAACATGCTTTACAGAAGCCCTCTTTGTCTAAGAGATCTAATAGATTTGCCTTTTATGACTCATGCTGGATCTAATAGTGATATTCTCCTCAGTCAGGAAACTATGCTCTCAAAGGTTCTTGCAAATAAAGGTATCAATCAAAACCAGGCTTTAAACCAGGCTTTAAACCAATTTCAAAAAGATGGTTTCAAAAGGCTTCAGGTTTCAGATTTCCTTACATTCGTCACTAATATTAATAACTATAATAATGATATACCATTATGTGGTAATATACAGTGCACATCTATACAAACACCTTACGGACAAAGGTTTGTGAATCACATCCTTTTGTGGGTCTTCACTAGGGCTGCAATTAACTCTCATTTTGGTTTTTGCCCAATCTATCGATACCTAAAACTCCGCCCACTGTACAAAAGCTGTTCACTTAACATAATTACTGATCTGCTCAAACCCAGACTAACTAGCTAACATTAAGTGGAGGTTTACACTTCAGGAACAACTGATTAACTGCAGCACTTGAAGCAATGGATAACACAACCGAAATATTGTTCGCTTAGCAAGCATAATCCATGAAACATTGCTTTCCAATTGGTTGACTAACAAGCATGATCATATGAATATTTTAGCCAGTGGGCTAAAGCAAGAAGTGGTAGGTTATCAAAAACAAGATCTACAGGGATTAACTCAGTGAAACATTGTACTCCAGGCCTTCTCACCAAACATCAGTGCCTGACCTCATTAGCGTGCCAATCCCCAAAGCCATTTAAGCTACTGTATGCTACAAACCTGAAGAGTGTATGTGAGGTGGCGTAGTGGTTAGCACTGTGGCCTTGCACCTCCATGGTCGGGGTTTAGGTCTGTTTGTTTGGAGTTTGCATGGTCTCCCTGTGTTTGGTGGGTTTCCTCTGGGTACTACGGTTTCCTCCCACAGTATAAAGACATGCAGGGGAGGCTAACTGGCATTGCCAAATAGTGGTAGTCGTAGTGCGTCAATGAGTGTGAGAGAGTGTGTGCCCCCGTGATGGATAATTCGCACCCCATCCAGGGTGTACCCCGCCTAGTTCCCTGAGACCGCTGGGATAGGCCTCCTGTGACTCTGAACAGGATAAATGGTATAGAGAGTGAGTGAGTGAGACAGAGTGAGCATAGAATAAACCCAAATGTTCGTTCTGAATCTGAATGGAAGCTGTTGACACCTCTGTAGAAATCGCTTCATATCAGGTATTTGTTCCTTTTCAGTTAGTAATAGTAATAACAGTTGAAAAACATAGCATCAAAATAAAGTTCTTTCAACTTTTTTTTTATCTTATGAATAAATACTAAGCAACATGACTACATTTGTCACACATAGCCTCGATGGTTATGACGATTACCATAAATCAACCTCATCTTATAACAGCTTTAACAGTGTTCGAGACACAGGGGGAAGCTTATTTTATTACATGAAATTGATAAATCAATAAATTCTCATATGCATTCAAACTTTCTCTGATGGGAAATTTATCAAGTAGCCATAAATGTCTGGGTATTGCAAGTCCAGCACACTTTCCACATCAGTGACGATTGCAAAAAGCACAGCAAGGACATCAAACTGGTCTAATATGCTGAGTGAAGATAATTTAAACATGTAAGTGATGACTTGACCTTTGTAAAGTAAGTTCAAAAGGTGTGAAATTTGACAAATGATTGACAATTAATTAAAACAATTTGGGACAGGACTGACTAGGATCTCTATAGGACCTCAACCATTATTGGCCCAAAATACCAGTTATAATGGAAAATGTTGGTAAAAGTTGATCTTAACTTTTGGTTTGTTAAATCTGCTTCTACTATATTTTTGTATTTTCTGTATTTTGTAATGTATTAAGTTAGTTCTATTTATGGAAATACTAACAAACTTTTAAATCCTAAGCAGACAGTTACTAATAACTCTGTAAATGCATCGGACAGCTCTTTTGTTCACACCCAACCTATTACATACACTTGCATAAAAGTAAAAAATAAAGATGCACCGATCGATCAGCCGGTGACCTGAATGGGATGTTTCTCTGCTTGATCGAGCATGACCGGTGCCCAGTCTTTCAGCCTCTGATATATCCGATTCTGTGCCAATCACACCCGCTCCCATGTGGTGGATGACAAAAGCCATTCGTTTGTCTGAAGTTAGGAGTCTACAGAGCAGATTGGCCATGCTCTCGAGGGGCGACGTTAGCCAATCATAGGTGTCTGTGACCTTGGGAAGGAACTTTTTTCCTTTTCACTTTATTGGGGCATGGCCAGCAATTCAAAAGTAGCTTGTGTGTCTCAAAGGAAGTATATGATGTGAAGCATTCATCCTCCTGGGGTTTTAGCTGTTGAGTCAATTTTAGTTTTTATCTGGGTGGGTAACCTAGAGCACTTTTTTTGGAGAAAAAAATGTAAGCTTTTCAATAGTCCCAGTTTTTTGATGAACATATAAGTGAATTTTATATTAAAGAAAAGTTAACAGAAATGTTTTTGGATGTTCTTAGAAAGAGAGATACAGTATGAGGGTGAGGAAAAATGATCCGCACAATTATTCGGCTATATTAAAACTTCTGTTGGCCACATTTCTTATCAGTGATTTCCTTTCAAGACTAACATCTCCCCAGTCACTACATGGCAGAGTATAGAATGGAAACATCATCAATCGCAGACCAAGAAAAACTTCAAAACCCAACCATCAGCTTAAAAATGTATGCTGACAGTTTTCTGCGATTCTAAATAGCTAGTATTGGAATATCATCAGGAAAAAAGTTCAACAATCAACAATGCTCGTTATAGTGAGATACTCATTGAAGAGCTGAAGCCTAAACTCCGGGTGAAACGCTGGGGACTGCTATCCAAGTGCGTTGTGATCTTGCATGACAATGCACTTCTGCACACTTTTGGCCCACTCTTTAAAAAAAAACTTTATTTTGAAGTGTTAAAGCATCCTCCTTATTGTCCTGATCTTGATCCATCCATCAGACATTTGCCTCTTAGAACATTTTTACAAAAGTGGATTAAAAAGCAAGGATATTATGTTGAAAAATTATGCATTTGTCTTTTCTAAAAAGTAATTTAAAAAAATTACAGCCAGAATGCGAATAATTTTTGACTCACCCTCACAGTGGAATCCTGTTTTTTTTTTTTTTGTTTGTTTGTTTGTTTGTTTTTTGCCATTCTGCAGATATCCTATTATGATGCAAACATCCAGTCCTAATCAGATCCCCTGTGCATCCTTATCTTATTCATATAAGAATGGGGAACACATTCTGGATCTGACACAGCACGCCATGCACACGCACACACACACACACACACACACACACACACACACATTTACACTCTCATTCCCACCTCGGGGTGATTTAGCGTAACCAATCCGCACATTTGTAGGAGGTGGGAGGAAACCACAGAACTCAGAGGAACCTCCACACAGGCAGTAACCCAAGCTGAGGATTGAAATGAAGATTCCGGTAGCTATGAAGCAGCAACCTGTCTACCCGCTCCACCACCAATATTAAACCTCTAAAAAAAAAAAAAAAAATCCTTTCACAGAATTGTTTACTTTCATATGAATTTTCTTCGGTTAATATTTGCATAGTCATAATGTTGTGTTTTGCTCATATTGATCTGTGCCATGTGTGAGTGTAGGTGTTCTGTGAGCAAACGAGCATGCAGGAGCGCGAGAGTGAGAGATAAAGTGAGAAAATGAATCTGCAAAGTGCACAGACCACGTACACCGCTTGTGTAACTTTTTTGTCGTTTTTGTAAGACCGAAACTAATGAATTACATAAAAAGTCTGCTTTTATTTCTGTCAGATCTTATTTGCCCTCGTTGCCACAGGACGTTCCCTACTCGCTGTGGTTGAAAGACGCAACCATTAGTGGCTCATTATTGAAACGGGTCACTACAACCTCTGTCAACTAACTCGGCTATCGGCTTTTGTTCATTTTTCATTCCTTCTTAGACCTCTGAGACTCATTTGATTTGTACTGTACTAGAGTGCTAACCTTTGGCCATGTCGTTTTTGTGTCACACCATTCGCATTCGGAAAATTCTACCAGTTCTTCTATTTCATTGTGTTTGGTGAAATTAAGACCATGAAATACAGAAGGGGAAAAAGGACATCAAGCCAAGCAAGAATGAATACTAAAAAACTGTTTCTAGGCACTGGTGGAAAATAAAGCTCCTATCAAAAAAAAATAAAAAAATAAATGAAAAATGATAAAAGCAAATGGAGTCCAAGCTTTCAGTGGATAATCAAAAGCTTTAACACATGAATGCCAGTTCTGAGTGCAGTCATTCAACTGTGTGAAGAGGAGGACTGAACAGTGAGAGAGAGAGAGAGCATATGAGAAGGCAAAAAGATCAACTGTAGATAAACTGCTGATCCGAATCCGTATAGACGCATGACAGGGAGAGAGGATCGGGTTTAACCGAGCTGCTACTTAGGCATTAATAAGACATATTAAAACCACAAAGCAGAAAGGGCTCTAACTTCATACTTTCTTTTAGTCACTTGGTTCCACACACTTTAACTTTTATGTTGACTACAGACATGTAGAAATTTACTGTCAAATCTAAAAATAAATGAATAAATGTTTGTTTCAGGGATCCAGTTGTGGTATTAAAACTGCATAATATGCTCAGACATGATTTTTTTAAACAGGCGGCATGGTGGCGTAGTGGTTCGATTCGGTCTGTGTGCGTGGAGTTTGCACGTTCTTCCTGAGCCTGGTCGGTTTCCTCCAGGTACTCCGGTTTTCTCCCACAGTCCAAAGACATGCACATTAGGTTAATTAGTATTCCTAAATTATCCATAGTGTGCAACTATGGATTGGCACCCTGTCCACGGTGTATTAAGCCTAATGCTCAAAGTCCCCTGGGATAGGCTCCAGGCCACCTGTGACCCTGTACATCATAAGTGGTATAGAAGGTTTAAACACTGTTTATCGAAGCTGTAAAGTTTCTGTAACATGAAAATAAGTTTGTCTCTACAGCTGAGTTAGAGGAATGAAACTAGCTGATCTGGAACAGTTAGAACTGCTTGAGGATCCCCTCAGGACTCCACGTCTAATCAGAGTCTGAAGTGTTTGATTGTTCCCTATCCGACTGATGAGCGTGGTGATTTTTGTTCCTTAGTTGCATATTAAATTAATTAACACTTGAATAAATTATTAAATGCTCATTAACTGTGGAGGTTTTTAGGGAAATGACAGATTTTGACCTGTGACATATGGAATAAAGCGAAATGTTACAGGAACAATTAATGATGTTCAATTATAGATGTTCTAGACATAGCTGAATAATTTTTATTCAGCTTATGAGCTACTAGCTGGTGTCACAATTGTGCTTGGGTCCCCATGCGTAGGTTTTTCACCAGGTTCTCACCACCTCTTTTTTTTCTTTCTTTCTTTTTTTCTTTCTTTCTTTCTTTTTCAACACCATGCCAGCTTCTACAGCTATATTCATGGCGAGAGTCAGTTTTTGTTATTCAATGTTAAAATTAGATTAAATATTTAAGGTTTTTTTTTCTAAGAACTTTAAAACAAAATTTGGATTTACTTATTTAAAAACTTTTTTTAAGTGTCAACAGAATGAAACAAGTTTCTCAGGAGTAAAAGAATTACAGTCAAAAAAAATATGGTTGATGGACAGAAGGGTTCTACACGATGAACCCTGTGGTGAATTTTCTCTAGATGATAAAAAAATTGTGTGTAGCTTTTGAGCGTCCTATTCTGCACTCCCCAACTCTCAAAAACATGTCGATAACAAATTGGCACTGACAGATTTACCATAGGTGTTTACATTATTTTACCTAAATAAAATGACCCTTTTCCCCGTAAGACCTCGCCTCGTGTCCATGAATCCGCGGTGCCACCCATGCACAAAGGGTCGAACCCGTTATAAAGTTATAAATACAATAAAGTATAAAAAACAACTAGTGACTATTGGTTCGTATGGTTCTGAAGCCCTCTAAAGACCATAAGGATTGATGTAAGACATCTGAAAGAGAATTTTATTCTAGCAGATGCATCAGTAATAATCACATAAGTGATGCACTTTCATAAAGCTGCATCTGAAGGTGGACAGCACCTCAATGTTTCCCTTACATGATGAGTAAGAACTGCGTCTCCACCCACATGCTGAAATACTGGATGGTCCACAGACACCTGCAATCAAATTCATAAAGCACTGAGAAACACAGACCCCAAGGGTGGAATAACAGGGCAGGTCTGCTGAAAGATATCATATAAAATAAATAAATAGATATCTTTCATGAGACAACATGCTTACCGTCATGAAAAAAGACCCTGTCAAGACACTATTTATATGCATGCTGCGTGCAATGGCACATTGTCTTAACAGAGGCACTGGGCTGGCAGGGTGCTTTGTTAGAAGAATATTCAAGATGATGATTTTATCACATTTCCTAGCTCCCTTTACTGATCGATTCCAACTGCAGTTAGTTATTGATCAAAGAATGACATCACTGTCGTTAAAGCTAATTCCATTTTCCGACCTCATTCCAGGTCTTGCACCTTTACGCACCACAACAACCAAAATAACATCTGTTTTCTCCCATCTGTCTGTCTGACACTTCACTCATCCATGACGTCTTTAATTAGCTGTTGAGGAATGCATTAAGTTCGAAATGCAGTCAACCTTGACATGTTTCATGTAATTAGCACAAGCTGTAAACTGATGGATGCTACACCAGCACCAGGAAGCATCCGTTGCCCTTACTTCAGATGCTCTTTTTAGGCTTTTTTAACATACAAACAAATTATTTAACATACAAATGTTTAATAGATTCAAATGTTCTAAAATATACCCCAGCTTTTGCAGAATACAAAAAATACAAATCTCTTGTGTCTTCCGCAAATACTCACATTTTGTGAGGGTATCGCTTCATAATCTTCATAAAACATCAGTGCTATTGGATCAAAAACTGAAATTCCCAAAATTTAGACTGAATTGAATGGACAGTATGAATACAATTCCCAGCTCCACTGATTACTTACAAAACTGATCTGTATGCAGTAGAGATGCGCCGATCAATCGGCCCATGACCAGAATTGGACAGTTTTCGGCTTGATCAGCAATGACTGATGATCAGCCGATCAGCTTGGGATATAACTGATTCTGTGCTGATCTCACGTGCACACCCAAGTGGCACAGTTGGGCCTGTCCATCCAGAGATCATGAATTTGAATTCCACTACAGCCAGGAGTTCTCATGTCAATCATAGTGGCACTGGTCAATCATGTGTGTCTATGTCTAGATCTATTTCATTATGCAGGCTGCTTGTCAGTACCGCGTATTATGAAAACTACAGCTGGGGGCGGAGCTTTTTCTTACAAAGTCCCAAAGTTATGGAATAGCCTTCCAATTAATGTTCGGGACTCAGACACAGTCTGTGTTTAAGTTTAGGCTAAAAACCAATTTATTTACTTTTTGTAAATAGATTTGTCTAAAGGAGCAGATCTGAGGGACTCATGGACGTAGAGTATTATGGTGAACTGGTATGTTTAGATGCTGTCTTCCCCACTCTCATTGATCACTCAGGTTTGTTGACGGTAGAGTGATTGGTCGCTTTACATCTCATGTCTGTGTTTCCTTCTGGCTCTCCCTTTTAGTTGTGCTGTCATAGTTAGTCCTGCCGGAGTCCCTGCTTGCACTCTGCGCTAAATATACATTCACTTTATACAGTGTGTGACTGTGACCATACCTAACTGTTATCTCTCCTACTCTTCTCTCTCTTCTTCTCTCGCTCTCTCTCTCTTTAACTCTCCCTGTCTCTCTGTCGTGCTACACATGCCTCTCCTGAGCTGCCAGTGATCCAGACCCCCTCTGCCCTCTGGACCTGCCTGATTGGTCCTGGTGTCGCGCTTCTGGTTGGAGAGCTCGTTGCATGGATGCCCGTTTGGCTTGCCTGGGATGCGTGTGGCGACTGGGGACGGTTCCACTTTACCACAAAGACACTCCTTGCCTCGGCTGATGCTGACAGCTGTTCTCTCAGGACGTGTGACTGCAGTCGATCAATAGTTCAGGACTGGAGTTTCCTACAGTCTACCTGAGCCTCCAATAACGAACTGGACACCATATTAACTGTGGAGTCTGGTTCCTCTCAAGGTTTCTTCCTATTGCCATCTCAGGGAGTTTTTCCTTGCCACTGTCGCGGTCGCCCTTGGCTTCCTCATCAGGGATAAATGAATGATGGATAAAGTGTTTGTTTTTTTTTACTTGACACCGAGGTCTGGACATTTCTCTAACACACTGGCCACTAAAACATTTGCAGGCTTAGAGCATATGTGGGAGAAATTGTGGAAATTAGAAATTATGTCTTTACTAGAATCTATATGTACTGTAGGCTTAATTGGGGTGGCCATGAAAAAATTTTTAACATTTAGTCATAAATGTATAATCAAAAAAAGGTTTGGTCTTAAATTATAAGTGTATACAGAAATCACTGAACACAAACATTATCTCATTGCTTCACTTCTCGATAAAAAAAATATTCCGTATATTGTATTTTAGTTCTTTATTGGTAACGACATTTGTACAGAATGTAAAGTAAGTTTGCCATTTGCCAGTTTAATTTCAATA
>JAOVVB010000050.1:10799033-10811195 GCA_028570985.1 Heterobranchus longifilis | reverse complement strand
TGGTCTTAAATGATAAGTGTATACAGAAATCACTGAACACAAACATTATCTCATTGCTTCACTTCTCGATAAAAAAAATATTCGGTATATTGTATTTTAGTTCTTAACTGGTAATGACATTTGTACAGAATGTAAAGTAAGTTTGCCATTTGCCAGTTTAATTTCAATAAATTCATTGAAGTGTACACATTTGTAAAAGGTTAGTCATGTTGATCAACTAGGGACACCTGGGTGTACTGTATAATAATATAACTGGTGGTTGGATTTTTTTTTTTGTAAATAAAGAAGCTAGATTTCGAAATAAAACATTTATCGAATTACAAAGCAATTTTGTAATTGACTTTAGTTGTTATCAACCTACATATCTACATATCTTCATCTCAGAGATCCAACCTACTAACCCTCCCTCCATCTACCCGTATGTGAAGATTAAGATGAAGTATAAAAAAGTACTAAAAGTTCTAAACACTCTTTAGTGTAGATGGCACTGTTTGTCAGAGAACCCTTGCCCTTAAACCCCAAAGCATTTTTAGCCATTCTTTGTATTATGTTTTATTAAATATACTGTATATGAGTCAGGATTGTGCAATATAGAGTGACATTTTTTCAGCAGAATATATTCTTTGATATAAAGAACTCAATTTTATTTCATTTTAACTAACTATACACACATGACTAAGCAAAAACTTTAAAAAGGATCATATCAGAACATATCAGAAAACCCAAATGCACAGTTTACAATTACTGTATACTTTATGTGTGAGGAAACACTGCTTTGGGGAAACAAAAAAAGATGTGAGTCGCACACAAGGCAAATATGAACTATCTCTGAGATTTAGAGGTAATGAGCCATATTTGAGACACATTTGAGGAGAATGAGAAAATGGCTAAAATCTCCTTTAAGTCTCAAATGGCTCATTTCTGCATTTGTGATTTGCACACAAGACAAATGTAAACTATCTCTGAGATTTAGAGGTAATGAGCCACATTTGAGACACCTATGAGAAGATGCAGAAAACACCTAAATCTCATTCAAGTCTCAAAGATGGCTCATTACTGTCTAGGAGACAAAGAAGAGATTAACATGAGATCTCACCTTGGAGTTTCTTTGCTATGGGGTGGGGTGGTGGGCTGTCATATTGCAACCGCGCACTTTAATTTGCAGTCACACTATTTCCTTAAATCTGATTTTTTTTTTTTTTTTTAGGAAAAGATTGGACATGTTGATCCAACATGTGCAGCAGTTTAAAAAAATGCAGGCGCCACGTGTCTCAGAGGAAGCATGTGTCAGCCTTCTCGCTTCCTGGTAGGTAGCAGTTGTATGATTTAAGAGCTGCCAGGTCCTCTGTACTAAAGGTGAACAGCAATTCAAGCAATACTAGGAAGCTGTGGCAACCAGCCCAAAGAGCCCACCTCATCTCACTGCTCTGCCGGAGGGCACTTAAATTGGTGACTGCTAGCCAAATGAAGATCTCCTTTCTGAAGCCCCTCATAACCCACTGTGTTAGAAATTATGGAACATACATATAAGACAGCGATGTTTAAATCACTGTACCCTACCTCGACGCGGAGCCTACACCTGTGCTATCAACCTGTGCAGAGCCAACTTCCTACCCGACTTCACACCTCAGAAAACATAGCCATGTAAGAACTGGAAGAAGGCCATAGCCACTTCTGACACATTTCTGATACATCATACGCCCAACCTTTCCCTCATCTCCAGTGTTAAAAAAAATCTTATCTGCATAGATTATCATGGCCTAACCAAAGCATAGTAAATACAAAAAGTTTCCAACTGTCTCTGGTGACCTTAAGAATCAGTCCTTAAAGCAAACTTAGTTTTAAATGCACATTATCAAACGACATTTGCTTCCTGAAATACTTCCAGTCAAAATTCTTCCCAGACTTGAACATCAGCGTATAGCAGAATGCAGCAAAGCGGGCAAAATATTGACTGTTCAGGGAAAAGCTTCCAAGAGAGGCTTGTGTCATATCTGACAGGACAACAGATGGTGGAGAGACACTTCTTCTCGGCACGCCAGCTACAGGCAGCTAATTATTAATAGTCCTGCCAGAATTTGGCTGCTTGTTCAAAAGGTACAGAGAGGGAAGCCATCCCACTGTTTCATAGAAAATCATAGGTTCTTTTTAACTGAAAAACCCCATACCCATTAGATCTGTGGAATAGCCATTTAGCCGCCTGCCTCCTAACCCTAATCTGTATGATTATATGCAATGTCTAATATCCACATATTAGAATTCAGTCCACTGAAAATGATCCAGCTGTAGTTTCATTATGAATAAAGCCTCTTACAAGGCACGACTATGTTTGATTTCAGTAATTCACTGTCTTTTCTGCATATTGGCAATGAAGCATAAGTTTCATTACTGGGTCTGCAAATAACAGCGCTAGCTTTTTTATTTGTATTAAGTGGCAATCATGACTGAATGCAGCACCATGATGCTTGGAGACAAGTGCTGGCATAAACTTTCATGTTGGCAGTGTTGCTGGTGTCCTTCCGCTTTTGCTGATATCATAAAAGCACTGGCAAGTGGACCAGTGGGAAAAGACAAAAAGTTTTTTTTGTTTTTTTTTACATCACAGAATGCCTGAACGACAAAATTATTTTTGTCATGATTACCAAGCTAAATTAATTCCCAGAAAAGAAATAAAAGCAAAACAAATGTTATTACTTGTAATGACATTTTACCATATAATACTGATCAAATCCTAGGTTTCGGGGATCCTTTAAGTTGTCTACACTGAAAAACTGTTAGCTCTGTAGATATTGTACTGTTATGCTAGTTGTCAGGTCGTAAATTCTGTTGTTTTAATATTCAAATGTGTTATACTGTCTACTGAGGTTATCACATTATACAATAGAGGAAGGACATCCTTTATATTTGTTTGGCTCATACTGTAACCACAGCTTTTCATTTTCCAGGCAATTTAACCTGATCTGGTAGCCAGGCGAGCGAGTAATCATGTACCGCTTGGAGCAGGCACCTGCCATCTGCAAAGACGCTTCCCTTACGGTAATGATATCAAAATACAGATGACTGACAACAATTCACTAACTTCATTCTGAGAAGTTTACTTTAGTACAACAGAAGTACAAACTTTTTCTATACTTTATTGTAGTCATTTATTAAATTTTGGGGATTGAGAATCACTTTGTAAATCAAGTAATTTTATGATCTCGGTTCATCTATGTCTAGCAAAACCTTTTAGGTGTCGTCCTCGATCTACAGTCTGATTTAAAACTAAATAAATATATGAAGAAAAAATATATATAAATTAACAATTTGACAGCAAAACAAAATAAACGCCATTTTTTGACTTTTAGTCATTTTGTAAAATTATTCTCTGGCGTACAAGGTTGTGTATAAGTAAACATTTAATTTGACATGGACCTCGGGCTTTCTCCATGCCATGCTAGCATAATGTGCTTTCCTTACACAATAAATATAAAACTTTGATTTGTTGGTGATTTGTTGGTCAAACTTTGAGTTGTTGTATGGCTACATGCTATAGAGAAACACATAAATTCAGTTTATAATTTGTAGGCCTTTCCTCAAAACAGCCAATGTCAACTCCAAGCGCAGGGCGACACAAGATAAAAGTCAAAGCAAGGTCTTAAGGTGACAAGATTGAGTACAAATAAAAGCAAGAAAGAGTCAAAAAAAAAAAAAAAAAAAAGAAGTGAGTTTGAATACCGGCTGATGCGCTTGTAGCCATTACTCTATGGAACAGACTGGCCATGCTCTCACATCAATCAAAGCGGCACTAGCCACTCAGGGGCATCTATGCTCTGCTTCCACCCTCTAATGGTACAAATACATCAGTTAAGAAAGATTGTGTCTTAGAAGAGGCATGTGATAGCCCTTGCCCTCCCCATTGAATTATCACTCACTCTCATTGTCTATACGGCCTGGAGACTATCCCAGAAGACTTAGGGCACGAGGCGGGGTACACCCTGGATGGGGTGCCAATCCATCGCAAGGCACACCCACATACATGCGTGCACACACTCATTTACACACTATGGCCAATTTGGAAATGTCAGTTAGCCTAAGCCATGTCTTTGGACTGTGGGGGGAAACCTGAGTAACCGGAGGAAACATGCAAACTCTATGCACACAGACCCGAAGTGAGAATCGAACCCATGCCGTGAAGACTGCAAGGCGACAGTGCTAACCAATAAGCCATGTTGAATTAGCATTCTTAACAAAAATAGAAAATCGGAATCAGGCAAAAATTGTAATTTAAAATCTGTGCATCTTTACCAGAAAACACCAAAAGCTTTCAAAACCAAGCCTGTAATTTAACTAGCTTGATCAAGTGTCAGTAATGAGGCTAAATTCAAGATTCAAGAAGAAATAGATATACTGAATTTATTTTACTTTCACAAACTTTCAGTCAAGACCAACGCCATAGTTATCAAGGCTACTAGAAAGACAAAGACCAAGAAAGATCTAAGAAAGGCTGGCAATAAACCAGCCAGGTCCAAGTGATACAGAAACCAACTTGAGACTTGAGACATCACTTACTCTCTGTAAACACATACAGGATGTTCAAATACTCGAGTAGATTCTTTAAATGTGGTTTTCTTCCTTTTCCCTTTTTTTTGAGGGGTAACCAGATTTTAAAACTCCTGGAACTTCACTTTTAGTTACATCCAAAAAAGAATCAGTTACAGCAAGGCTGTTTTTTTTAAATAAAATTATATATAGTGCTAAATAGAAAAATTCCATCATATGAAGGATTTTCACAGGCTGCCACACATCCCAGAACCTATCCCAGGGAACTGGCATGGGCCACCCTGGAGGGGGTGCCATCTCATTGCAGGGTACAATCACACAAACACAAACACACACCTAATTACAGACTATGCATCATTCGGAAAGGCCAATCAGCCTACAAGGCTTTGGAGTCCACACAAAGATACCAGAGGCAAGATTCAAATCCCCAACCCTGGAGGTGCTGAAGGTGACAATGCAAACCACAAAGCCATCCTGCAAGAACTACACAAAGTAAAATATAAAACATATTTGAGGAGATGCAAAGTATGGAAACTTGGTTAAAATTACTAAAAATAATATAACCAGTTTCTATACGTGGCACTTGGATGGCATTTTTATAAGTTGACTATTAATAGATTGCGGTCCACTTGCACATCATGAGGACCAAATATTTTATCTGCATACGTATATATCTATGCTCACTCAATCACTTACTCACTTTCCGTTTATTCAGACCTAGGGGCATTTCCTCTGATTCAATCGACCTACTGACATGTTTTTCAGTGATGGAAGGAAAGTGGAAAAAGTGCAGAAAACCCACGAGGGCACAGGGAGAGAAACATGCACAGATTCACTACACAGCAACCCAAGCTTAGGCTCAAACCCAGGACTCTGCAGCGATGCAGCCCGATGGACAATGATCAGTTATCAGGCTTTCTTGGATTTGGAAATGATTCATCAGTGTAAGTCACTCTCTTTTAAATAAAATGATCGAGGTCATAAATCCCCAGACCGCACTAAGGCTTCTGTTCTTCTTTCCAACCACGAAGATGGGCTTTAAGCTCCTCAAAGTACACATCATTAGTCAGCAGGTAATATAAAAGCTATCTGCCATCTCACAAGAACCTGAGAAATAGCTGGCAGAGTAATAAAAAAAATGACTTTTCCCATCCCTGCGTTAATACGAGCGAGGCGGTAGACGCGCTACGGAGCCACGCGCAATCATGTCGCCGAGGATGAAAAAAGCAACAGAGTGACCCTGTTCCGTCACAGAGTATTTACAGAGCAGCAGCCTGAGGGCAGCTGAGCATATAGAGAAAAGCAAAGGTGTGCTCTTCGCACCTACTACAGCATGACGTAGCAACTTTCTTGACTGTATGTGAAATAATGCAGTGCTGGTTCACAGTTCGCATAACTATTAGATAAAAAAAAAAACAAAATTATTACAATGTATGATGATTACAATTTGTGCCATTAGTTCAATAATTAAATACATAATGAATAGTAATCTTGTCACCGTTGTTTAAGTGGCTGGTTAAAATAACCATAATGAACGTATTCACTTTTGTCTCTTTCGTAAATCATGTTTCAGTTGAGATTTTTTAATTAAGCTTAATTAGTCTATAATATCTGAATGGTGTAGGGGAACGGGGTCTTTATTATGACAAGACGCACATGAGGCTCATTATTCGGAAACTGTAGTACAGTCAATCCAAATGATTCGCTTTCTTGCTCGGGCTTGAAACAATACAATGGATGTTTAATTAAATTCACACATTCAAACTGGCATTTTATGTCTAAAAAGTGCACTTGACGTTAGCTATAGCTACTGGCGGCCATGTGCATCTGTTGCTAATCTTCTTCCCCTGAATCACAGCCTAACATTTCTTGTGCAATATCTGGTCTGTTCAGATAGACATTGACAAAGCACTGTGTACACAGTCAGAAGGAATTTTAGTATTTGTGTCAGAACTCTTTACCACTCTGGTTTTCACTATTAAAAATGGGATCAATATTCTATCACACCAAGGTGACTGATCTTTTCAACAAATTTATGTATTTTTAACATAAAGCCCAATCCCATGTCTTGGTAGTAGGGTTGGGCTGTATGCAATTTTTGATAGCTTTAATCCTTCCGCAAATTATACCCTAGTATATGTAAGTAGTCTCTGTAGTCTAGTTCTGAGTCATCTTGCATGGCATACGCTTAATTGATTAGATCTTTGAGCACATACAAAAATGTTATGAGGTTGAGTTAAAAATTATTAGTGATCTGTCTCCCCATCACTGCTGAGCAGGTGAGAACATGTTACATCAGTTCATTTATGATTGCGGTACGAGCAAAATAGATGCCCCATTTGTGATCTGCACGACAGAAGAACAGTGTGCAGTGATTAGTTTTTTCGTGGTCTCAGGGTGTATGTCACTGGTGCTGTTATTTATCGAAGGCTTTGTGCAAGGTATGGAGAAAGAATTTTGTCACAAACAAATGTGTATGAATGGATAGAGAAGTTCAAGGATGGTCGCACTCAAGTGTTACCCATCAAGAAGAACACTCTTGAATATAGCCCTACAAGAACAAAGATTTCGACAGCCATAGTAAGGATCATTTTTGACTTACGCTCGTATATATGAAGTTTTACCAGATTACTCTCTCACTCACTCATCGTCTATACCGCTTAATCCTGTATACAGGGTCGCGGAGGGCCTGGAGCAAATCTCAGGAGACTTAGGGCACGAGGCAGGACACATCCTGGACAGGATGCCAATCCATCACAGGGCATACACACACTCATTCACACACGACGGGCAATTTGGGAACGCCAATTAGCTTAATCTGCATGTCTTTGGACTGTGGGAGGAAACCGGAGTACCCGGAGAACACCAATCAAGCACAGGGAAACTTGGCAAACACCATGCACACAGAGGCGAGAATCAAGCCTGGCATGGAATTGACCCCGCACCCTGGAGGTGCAAGGCGACAGTGCTACTAACCACTAAGCCACTGTTCCACCTTTTTTAACCAGATAATACAGATATTATTTCTCCTTACTTGTAACAGTCATGTCCACAAAACCTCCATGTGGCTTTAGATTAATCGGCTCTTGGGAAAAGTAGCTGTTTAAACTAGGGCTGCAACAACGAATCGATAAAATTGATAAAAAATCGATTACTAAAAGCGTTGGCAACGAATTTCATAATCGATTCAATGTGTCGCGCGACGCGGAGACATTTGATTATTAAAAAAAACTTTAGTTGAGCGCGGAGCGGAGTGAACACACGCGGTCTCGCACACTGATGCGCGATTCTTTTCAAAGGTAAAGTGCAGGTTAATTAATTAAATTTGGTTTACGAGTATTTTGGCCCGCTTCCGGAACGAATTATGCTCGTAATCCAAGGTTCCACTATATCTATTTGGCAGATGTAAAGCATACATGTCTATGTTTTTTGTGTTAGTCCATTTAGTTCTGTTTTGAATAAAGGGTTGGAAAGGAATGATTTTCTCAGCTTTTTGGTTTTCATCCGATTAATCGAAAAAAGAAGAAAAAAAAATCGACAGATTAATCGATTATTAAAATATTCGTTAGTTGCAGCCCTAATCTGCTGTATGGTTTACTGTAATCCAGGAAAACACGGTGTGTGTGTGTGTGTGTGTGTGTGTGTGTGTGTGTAATAGAGACTTGGTTGATTGTGATCATGGTGAGGAGAGGGTCATGCTGATTGCAGAGAGTTTTACCAGAAGTTGTTCACATCTCATTAACCGTGAGTAACGGGAGGGCCTCAGCGCTTGGACGCGACACACAGAGACACAGTGCCTTTTATGGACATGTCCGTGCTGAAGCATTCGTTTTCTGGCTCTGTCACACAGGTTACATATGCAGTCCGTTTAAGTGTGTGTGTGTGAGAGAGTGAGAGAGAGAGAGAGAGAGATGAACAATAAAAGATGACATAAGTAAATGCCCCTTTTAATCCTAAATAAGCAGTGTGGCAGCTCCTCCTCTTCCTGAAGATTTTATCTGATTGGTCGGTCATTAGCAACTCTGCGAAGCTGCCAGGTCTCAAGTGTGTTATGTAAACAGTCTGCCTTGTTGTTTTGCCGGGACGTTGCCGTGCATCACCATGGATGTGTGAAGTGTTTTGGCGCTGCTTCATGCCTGGCAGCGAGGCTTTACCCGGAAACTAACAGCACTTAAAGACTTTTTCTCCCAGCCCTTTATGTGGAGCAACTGAGAGTTCTGCTGTGATCCTGTTCTGTGTTTGCCGTGCTCTACGACCGTGTCTTGGCATTCCCAGCTTTCTCTTTAGGACCCGTCTCCTCGTCCAGGCTCCAGCAGCGAGTCGTTATAGGTGTAGGCGGGCAGATGGCAGTCTTTTAAGTGGCACATGTTTGCGGTCAGTTCGTCGCACACTGGATCGACACTGACAGTCCGGGGCTAGAGAAACGCTAGCGGTCGCCATGCTGTCCGTATGGGAGCAGGTATGCGGTGGAATGAGGTCTCCTCTTGCTCTCACGTAGTGAAGAATGTTTTCTGCCCTGTCACTGCTCGCATGGGGCAATAATGAGACCAGACAGTGCCACTTGTGTGTTTTAAGACTTCTGCACACTGACTGGTGCTCTTCTGCAGGCAGTCTTTCCCAAACCTCAGGAATTCTGCACCACGTTGTAGAGAGAGAGAGAGAGAGAGAGAACTGCTGAACTGTTGCCGCCGTCAGAAACACAAAACACAGACCATAAACCATTCAAGGTTTTCCTAACGCACATGACGTGGCAGGTTTTAACTTATCACACGTCATTTATTTGGCACTTCATATTTCAAGCTACACTGATGCAGGTTTATAAAGAAGGTGTGCATAGCCTGTCGATGATGTGTGCGAGTGTGTGCGCGCGCGAGTGAGTGTATTTTCTAAACACACATTGCTAATTGTCCTGTCTCTACAGGGTCGTCCATGACTAATTTAACTAAACCTGGAAAGCGTGGGATTTATTCTCGGATCAGATTATCTGGTGTCTGATGTTTACAGTGTGTTTATCAGACGATTTCTTAAGAACCCAGACATTAAATCCCACGATAGCAGGTTAGCCATAGCTCATTTGTTTCCCGTGTCGTCCTGCTGGCTGTAACACACACACACACACCTACAGTCAACACACACCAGAGGTTCTGTCTGACGTTTGGAGTGTTTATACTTGCTGGCACTTTGTGTTGGAAAACGGCGATGCTGGCACGGTGCCACGGCTGGATCCGGGGACGAGATGAAAGGATGCGAGGCGGTGTGTAGAAGTGTTTACGGTGTCGGGAGACTTGAGACGTTCTCCAGCTCTCCTTCCACATGCTTCTGTTTTTCCTCTTCTAAATCCTGCGCTGCTCTCCCCACGCTCCCGCCGCCATTGCCGCCTGCCCCGAGCCTCGCGCTACTGTTCCTGAGTGTATTGTTCCCACCGCTCCCACGCCACGCTCGCCGCCCCAGCAGCAGACACGCACGAGCTTCTGTTGTCTTCACCTTGAATGGAATGAATCTGTTGGCCTGACTTGTGTCTCGCTAAACTTTGTGTCTCGCTTTCCTGTCTGTCAAAACACCTCTGCCGTCTCACTTCCTGCGCTGCAATATGGCTTCCCTCAGCTTCCTGGGCGCTGTGTCAGCGTCTCACTCACACCAGACGTAAGAGCAGGAGCAGGGAACTGACCGCTCTGACTTCATCTCCGAGTCAAGAGAAGACACACACACACACACACACACACAGCTCTCCACGTCTCCTTTATAGTTTCACTTCATCATGAGCATGTCTGTGAGCGTATGACCGCGGCAGTCAGCGACAAACACACGTCCTATCACTCAGGCCTGATCACTGCAGCGCTGAGGAAAATAACCTGTGTGTGTGTGTGTGTGCGCACTTGTATGAACTTCATTTAACTTCCTGACCACTATATCCTGTCATCAATATATCAAACACACACACACGCACAAACACACACACACACAGTGTTTATAAAGTGAGCATCTGAAGCTTTAACACCTGCTTTAACTCACAGCCGGTCAGTAGTTCTTTACTTTACTGTGTGACTTATTACCCTTTTCATTTCAGGTGTTTAAGATCACAGGTTCAAATTACAGAAGCCCAAGAGAGCAAAATTGTCTGTTGCCTCTGAGTGGGAGGAGCTTATTGTTTGTCTTCTGTCAGTCACAGTGCCACTCGCCAGTCAGGGGCATCAGAGAGCTCCTGTATGTAGAAGAGGGCAGACAGTGTGCTGTTAATAAACATGACCAGCACCTCGTACGCATCAGTTAAACTCCTAAGAACGTGATCACTGCTCTCACAGATCGCGGCTCTCACAGACTTATGGGTAATGCGTGCATCGTCATGGCGATCTGGTACCTCTGAGTGCCACATTAATCATGTAGAGTAACGTCTCCTTTAATGTCTCTCCTGCACTGTGTTTAGGAAACCAAGCAACCTACACCAGCATTACAGTTGGCTTCACAGGCAGAGTTTCACCCCTTTGTGTGTGTGTGTGTGTGTGTGTGTGTGTGTGTGTGTGTGTGTGTGTGTGTGTGTGTGTGTGTGTGTGAAGGCCAGACTGTAAATGCTAATGAGGCACTTTGAGTGTATTAACGATCTGGGTTTAAACAGAGCTGGAGATTAAAGATGGGTGATGTGGTTAGTGTTTCCTGTCTCTCTGCCAGAACACGAAGGAGAAGCTCCGTCACTCGTTAACTCCTTGTGTACGGCACCCGCACCTGTGTCGCGCTCTCTTTCTCTCTCTCTCTCTCTCTCTCTCTCTCTCTCCCTCTCTCCGGTCAGTTCAGAAGAGCTTTATCAGCATGAATGTTAACAAAAATATTAAATTTTTGCCAAAACACCTATAAAACATAAATTACATTATAAGTAACATCAATCTGAATTTATAAACTCTTTCTTCTTCTTTACACCTCTTCAGTGTTTTTTCCCCAACAGGTTTATAAAAAGATCCACTTCTGTGGATCTTCCTGCACTCGCTGTTATTCTTATATATAAAACACTTACCTTTATTTTGAGCTCCACCTCAGATGCAGCGTATTTACAGATGTTACAGTTACAGATGTTGTAGACATATAGTTACAGATGTAGTAATAAGATGGTGTAGTTACTGATGTTGTAGTTCAAGGTGTTGCAGTTCTAGGTGTAGTCACAGATGTTGGTACAGATGTTTGTTACAGATGTTGTAGTTACAGATATAGTTACAGATGTTCGAGGTGTTATAGACGTTATGGTTATAAATATGATGCTCTGCTACTGATCCGAGACATGCACTTCCTGGCATGAAAGCAAATGGAACTGTGGTTTGTGTGTGTGTGTGTGTGTGTGTGTGTGGATGTGATGTGTATGTGATGTGTATGTGATGTGGGTGTGTGTGGATGTGATGTGTAAGTGATGTGGATGTGATGTGGAAGTGATGTGGATGTGATGTGTGTGTGTGTGTGTGTGTGTGGATGTGATGTGGGTGTGTGTGGATGTGATGTGATGTGTGTGTGTGTGTGTGTGGATGTGATGTGTGTGTGTGTGTGTGTGTGTGTGGATGTGATGTGGGTGTGTGTGTGTGTGGATGTGATGTGGGTGTGTGTGTGTGGATGTGGGGTGGGAGTGGGGGTGTGGGGATG
>JAOVVB010000050.1:10753867-10764708 GCA_028570985.1 Heterobranchus longifilis | reverse complement strand
AGAGGATGCAGAGGATAGGGTTAGATGGAGGCAGATGATTCGCTGTGGCGACCCCTGAAAGGGAACAGCCGAAAGACGAAGAAGAAGATTTAATTCTGGGAAAAATTTTAAAAATCCACTAAGATAATAATAAGATTCAGAAAAATACACACCATTCACGCATGCTATGCATGCCCTTCTAGGTTTGTTCTAGGTTTTGTGCAGTTCTCTGAACTAGCTGCAGTGCCACAAAGTTGAATCTTGAGGGATGGTGTAGGCTGCCCGGTGCCAATTAGATAAGAATATAACTCACATGGATTCTGTCAGCACCTCAAATTATGTCTTTCTTAGGTCTGATCTTTTGCTCCCATGAGACGACCTCTATATAATGAACAGATAAGGGGTTAATCCATGACAGTTTGAGAAGGTTTATTGGCAATATTTTCCCACAAATAGATTAATTCCGACCCCTTCCCTACTACCCCATGCAGTATATGACTAGTAGCTCAGTGAAGGAAAAAGAAGATAAAATGGTCTCATGGGGGAATGTGGAAGAACTTGTTACCTCCAAATTGACAGAGGACTGCAGTTCCACTTTGTGAGTCATGAAGCTAATGTTTATCTCTGCCCCAGACACAGTGAACACAGTGATTTAAACCACTCAGCATTAAAACATTTTAGACAGGAGACTATTACTGGACCTGAATTAAGAGTCAATTCAATTTAGGTCTTATAGCTTTATGTCCATGTGTTTAAATTTTTTGTTTTGCATTTTATTATTTTCTGCAGTTTATTTTTTGCTTATATTCATTTACATTTTTATTTGACTTTCTACCTCTATATTAAAACCTCTTCATAACTCATAACCTTCTAGCAAATATAGGATAATTAGTATAGGATAACTAAAATCTCATAAACGTTTAATGGAGTTGCTTTTTATATTATGCATGACTTATCATTCTAAAGATGATTTATTTCTCATTTCCTGTGCTTTGGTATGATATCACTGTGTGAACACATCTAGGAGACAATAGCAGTACTTTTAGTGCTAGTCACAAGAAATTTGACCATTTTCTTACTTATTTGAGGGGTGTTCAAGTCAAACCAAGACTTTTGATTTATAATGCAGAATAACAGAACATTTATGTACTGTAAGTAAAAATGACCTTTATTTCCCTATATAATCCTCTGCTACAGAGATTCATTTATCCCAGCATTTCACTAGTGCTTGGATAGCCTTAACGTAGGAAGATTTCTCAGTATTTCTTATGATGGAGTCATAATCAGACTGCCTGCTGCAATGCTGACCTCTCAGGAACTCCTGTAACGTCAAAAAAAATAGTGTAAATGGCCTGAATAGACGTCAGGTTGGTACAGGTGAGGTGGCGATAACTTCCACCCAATTTCCTGTAATGTGCAACTGGTGTTTGTGAATGCTTCTGCCTACAGTTCCCACAGACAGATAAGTGTCTTCTGCAAGCGAAAAGGTAAGTAAATTTTTAACGATCAGGTATTCCACTTGCTGAATCTTCATGGGATGATTGCAGTGGACTCCGAGTTACCTTGGGTTGGAATTATTATTCAGATTTATAGCCCCCTTTTTTAAAATGTTAGCACTATTTGAATGTTTTATTGCATTTAAGAAGCTCATCACTCTTGGTTTTACACCTTCATTCATAAGAAAGTCCCTCATAAAATATATATTGTATGTGTCAAGGCTCAAACTATTTTTGAATAGTAATTGTGCCATAATAATGTTACTAAAAGGTCAGAAATCACCTTTTATTAGCGGTCACCTGCAATGGAAAGACATGGTCTTTTCTGTTTAAAAGCCAGATTGTTGCACTCAGATAGCCCAAGGTTACACCATCTGAAGAGGTTTAGCTCAGGAGAAAATTACTTAAACCATTTTCAGTAGAGCTGTAAAATATGCAAGGTATTTTATGTCGGTATTATTAATATGGCAAGACCGGTTGATTTGTTAACACCTTAAGTGATTTAAGAACTCCATAAAAGGAAAGATGGCAAGTATGTAATTAGCAGAAGTTTTCTCCATGTCATGGATGTTAGTGAAGACAAAATAATAGCTATTGTGGAGAGACTAAAATAATTACAGATACAACAGTCTTAGAGTGTGATGATAATTAAGTCCTCTTCATACTTCATTCTTTGATGTGAAAACAAAGCAGTATACTGAACAAATCTTTCTTCATCTCCGAAGTTTTGACAGAAACCTTAAATAAACCCCACAGCATTGCTCCATTAAATATTTATCTAATGCTCATGAAAGCTAGTGTATGTGAAACTGATTTCCTAAAAATCCCTAAAACCTTTGGTTACTGATGAACTGAGCATTTGTTTTGTAAATCAACTTACAGTCTTTCTTTTAATGCTATTATTATCATCATTTCTATATTATGGATGATAAATTTTCCTGTGTTCTTTTTTTGCTTGTCTTTTTTTCTGCCTATACTGACCCATACTTTAAAGAAATAAAGATTCCACTCAAGCAGGCTGAATAAAAGCAAAATTAGGTTTACTGTAATCAACGTTGTGCAATAATCGAGCTGTTCTGCAGATTCAACTGACCACAGTTTAATTTCACTATTGTTATATATTCTTCTGACTGGCTTTAGAACCACAGGGCACCACCTGGTCCTCTTTTGGCTCCAGCTTTCCTTTTATATTTTTTTATTTTGGTCATTTTTGAAGCTTCAAACACAACAGGGAACCCATCCTCATTTGGGTGATAACAGATAGCAGGGATTGTTTTGAAGTCATACTGTGTGTTAGGCAGCTGAAAGTTCATGCTGGAAGTCTTTAAGTTAATATGGAGTCCAGTTCGTTATTGGAGGCTCAGATAGAATGTAGGAAATTCCAGTCCTGATTAAGTCCTCAGAGAACAACTGTCTGCATTAGCCGAGGCCAGGATGGTCTTTATGGTAAAGTGGAACCATCGCCAGTCACCACACGCATCCCAAGCAGGTGCCCCATAGGGGCATCCATGCAATGACATCTCCAACCAGAAGTGAGACACCAGGTCAAGTCAGACAGGTCCAGAGGACAGAGAGGGTGTGGATTACTGGCAGCTCAGGAGAGGCATGTGTAGCTTAGAGAGGAGAAGAGTAGAGAAGAGAAGAGAAGAGAAAAATTAGGTCATAGTCACAGTCAAATAATGTATAACAGGAATGTAGATTTACTGCAGAGTACAGACAGGAACTCTGACAGGACTAACTATGACAGCATAACTAAAAGGGAGAGCCAGAAGGAAACACAGACATGGAATGTAAAGCAACCAATCACTTTATGGTCCACAAACCTGAGTGATCAATGATAGTGGGAAGGACAGCATCTAAACATACAGTTCATCAAAATACTCTATGTCCATGAGCCCCCAAGATCTGCTCCTTTACCTATTGTTGGCAAATCAATTCACAAAAATGCTTGGCTGAATAAATAGGTTTCATATAGGTATTCATAAATAAATTATATTCATAAATAGGTTAATATAGGTATTCATAGTAAATTGTCTATTGATTTTCAAGGATCAGACATTCCACTTTCTGAATGATCACAGAAATGACTGCAGTGGGCTCTGAGCCACCTCAGCCGGGATCATAATTCATGGACGTACGGCCTTCTTTAAAATGCTTGCAACATTTAAATGGTTTACTGTCTGTACTGTGCTTGAAATCTGTTTTACACCTTCAATTTTGAGAAATCTTATCACAAGTCTGGGTATGACTTGAGCACCCTTATACTGTAGATGTCAAATGTGTGTCAAATTTGTACAAAAAACAAAAGAAAAAAAGGTTTTCAAAAATGGTTAACTAATATTTTTGGAAGGGAAGGGGTCCAGTGGCAGGACTTTTCACATACTCTGATTTAAAGCTGTAACATTTCTAGCATAATGTTTTCAGGATGGAGCGCTTCTCGTGGTTCCTCACATATATGACAAATAACTTTTTGTTGACTGGTTATCTCTGAAAACCCTGGTGTAGTTCTAACATTAGTGATAACAGGAACTAATTTGTCTCAATGATGTTCCATAACATTTAATGTAGCTCCTGTATGAGTTACATTAAATATACATAAATGTATGAGTTATCGGTTATTTATTTAATAAATGCAACTTGTTAGCATTGGCGAAAGTTCTATTATATAAGAGAAATAACTCATTTGGCAGCATGCAGATATTGGAATTAAATCAATTTTGCTATTATGTTTCATTATAATTAAAGGAGTCAACCTATAAATACTTGGTTAAGTTTCTGGGATTCTGGATAAATTTAACACAGTGCAGGTGTAAGCTATGTACTGTAGTTACAGGTTAATTAAGGTAGAAATAGAGACAGTATAGCCATCTCTATAGTCATGGACCAGGAATTGACCCCCAGGCAATTATCCTACTTTTCAAATAAAAAAAAGAGCGCAGATGTTCATTTGAGTGCAGCCTTTATGACAGAATGTTTTGCTAATTAATATTATGCAAATAATTTTACACAGAAATATTGCACAGGGTAAAAAAAAGCCAATTATGGATTATAATGGTTGAAGATACAAAGAATTAATTTTCACATGCAAATTATTCCAATTAAAAAAAAACATACAGCCAATTTTTGCTATATTTTTTCTTTATTTTAATGACATTATTCCATCACTCATAGATAATGAAGACATTTTAAATGGTAAAGAAGGTGTCAGCAAGAAATGAAAATAAATGCACAAATGGCTATGCCAGAACCGTCACCTTGAATAGTTAAAAAGCAGATCTCTTAATTTACTTGGCAGTCATGTCTCATTGTAATGTTGCCTTGAGCCATGTGAAGTGCTATATAGCCTAGCCTACAGTATGTGTGCAGCTTTATTTGCTTTCCCTGGACATCATTTGTATCTATACATTTGCAAGACCTTTTAGTAGAGTTATCGAGTGCGAGGTAAGCGACCAAAATAATTTGTGCTTTTATATTTTATATTTATATTAAAAATATAAGTATAATATTTTGTTACCATACTTGCTTCTTTCTTGGCATTGAAGTAACTTTAAGTCAAATATATGCACAATATGTAAGTACAACCTAATTTACTGGCTTCTGCCATGTTTCTTAATATATTCTTTGTTGAGCGACCATGAGTTTCTCCAAGCATATTATTTAACATATGAGTGAAAAATTAAGAGCTAGTACTGTATGTGTGGGTGAGCTATAAACATTTCATCCTATACTGACACTATACTGAGAAGGAGAAACACATTCCCCATCTATTCTTGGAACAAAGTTTGGATAGTGGGTTGGACAGTTGGACAGGAAGCAAGCAACCACAAATAAAGAGTCACAAAAAAAGCAATCATTACTGTACATTTAACAAGCTTTTTTTTTTTTCTTTTTCAAAACTGCAGGTATCGTACAATTTTAACATACAGCTTGGTGGCTGAGGGTTAAAATAAAACTCCAGCTTGAATCATATTCTATGTCGTCATGCTGAAATATTAGTGATGTGTTTAGCAAATCTGGTTTTATTTTTTTGGTTGGAGCTGTATTTCTATTCTTAAATATCCCACATAGGACAGAAATCTATTTTTTTCTTGCTTGCCAGTTTCCAGAGACATCCGGGGTCATTTTAATGCAAAATCCAATTAAGAAACAATGCGGACAATAAACACGAGATTCAGACTTTCAAAATGCAATGCAGCTATGGCAGAGCTCGGGTAGTACGCCATCTGTAAAATGACGAGCGTAACGGAGTAGATGACTGTTCCATCATGATTGGTGAAACTTTGGAACCTGATCTGTTTCAGCAAAGTTTACAAATGAGGAAATGAGAGAACTGGACAGCCAAATAGACTAAACAACTGCAGCATTGCAATCTGTAGAAAGCGATGACTTTACTAGCACCACCATCAGCAGGTAGTCAAACAGGATTGTGGGGAAATATAAGACGAAAGAGACCAAAATGTACATGAAAGTGGATTAATGATCTCATAATAGTTATATGAGGGGCGTTGAATAAAGATCGATATTTATAGACGACTTCATGCATAGATGAGACTCTTAGCTGCAGTGAAAACAATTGATGGTGCAAATATTTAAGGAAGGCCATACATCCATAAGGGAAGATCCCGGCCGAGGTGGCTCGGAGCCCACTGCAGTTGTTCCCGTGAACATTCAGTGAGTGTCTACTTACAGTACACATTACAGGAGCTCCACTGGAGTTATTGCCACATCCCTGGTATAGTCCTGACTCCTCGGCCCAAGCCATTTCTGCTTAGTTGAGCCTTTAAAGGAGTTCCTGGGAGGCCAATATTTTAGTTGTGAAGCAGCCAGTCTGATCATGGCTCCAATATACTAAGAAAACTTTCTACCTTGATTTTTTACTTTTATACTACAAGTGTGTTTTATTACTCTGCCCAATCAAAAGTCCGGGTTTTACATGAATGCCGCTTGTAACTACAATAATGCACATCAGTTAAGGCGACAGTTCCCAGTAAGGACCAACATTGCTTCTTGTAAAGCCGTTTGTCTACAGTATTGCTCTTCCCTTCAGCAGTATGAGTGATGCCACTTTGAAGATTGAATAAGTAAAATTTATATAATGAATATGAACATCATTTCAATTTACCATCATCATCGCTATCCACTCAGTAACTATGTCTGATATTAGCAAGAAATATTACGTCTATGTTCTTGACACACTGTAAAGTAGTTTGTGTGTGTTTTTGATAAATTAGTCACATTTTACCTGAAACTGGATATGTTTTTGTTGTTGTTTGGCTATGTGCGGCGCAAACAAGACTACAACACTTACCAAGAACAAAAGTGTCAGTCATGTGACACACCATGCATGATGTATATGCGTGACTGATTCACATGTATGACTGGCAGACATGTACACACAAAGCGGAACGATGCTGATAGCGTTCGGGTGTCACACCCATGTCTATGACTAATGTACTATAATGTCACGATGCAAGGCACCTTATTGTTTATTGTGGTCATGGACTTGAAATTCTGTTGACAATGTGCTCCAGGATGAATCATTCTTGAAATCTGCACACATAATGACATGATGTCATCTTAAAAACTATCAACATCAGGCTGTATCCCAAACAGCATCCTACCGCGTGATATAGGCATATGTATGTTAAAGTAGAATTGTTTAGATACTGCAACAACATCTATAGATGTATTCCAATTCACAAAATAATGAATCCACAAAAAATAATCCCAGACATTGCCCATCGCGGCACAATAACAAATGCTTTACAAGTAGCAAACTTTGCTATGGTTGATACTTTATATACACTTACTCACAAGGGGGAGCTGTAACTCAAGTTGCGTTCTTGATGAAAGCCACATCAACCCACACAGAATCTACAGAACAGAGACGTTTTTGGATCTGGTACAGTTCTAAGGGATTAATTAAGATAACTGAATTTGGCTGAAGAGTGTGATTGGTGTGAATAGATTAGAGGTGTGAATTCTCTTGTGACACAACAATGTAATAATAATAATAATAATAATAATATTATTATTATTATTATTATTATTATTATTATTGCTGTTGTTGTTATTGGTGTTATTGGTGTTGTTGTTGTAATCCACATTTCCATTCGAGTACTAAGCCCTGATTGATTGTTGTTCACAAGAGCTCAGCTCGCAAATTAGACCCATACATACAAGTATTTGATATTTGATTAGTTGAATTGTGGAAACCAGTTTGCACTAGTCAATAGTATTGTCTGGGTGCATTTCCCCATTAGTTCTGCACAAATGAAACACAAATCAATTTGTAAGCACAAGTAACTTCAGTTCTAATGCACATTAACACCAATGCGGAATTACTCTACTGTTCTGCAGAGAGTTTACAATGACGTGGATCATTTAATCTGACGGATTTCATGGGAATGAAGACGTAACAGAATCTAAGACTGCTAAGCTGCGACTCTTATCCTAATCGTTTACAAACGTTCACACCAGTTGATATGCACAAGTTCTTATCAAATTGTTTCTGTAAGCCAGCCAGCGACAGTATATTGTATGTCATTTCTAAGTATACTCAACTGATTTGTAAACAATAGTTTTTAAATGAATTCATTTGCTGCAGTTAGGGGTTCAGGCGTTTGTTATGATTCATAAGGATGCTCTTTATTCTTTCAATCTGAGTTGCAATTTTGAGCTCAACTTCAACCAGGATTCAAGTTAGATTGTTTGAAGGTGTTTTGATTTAAAAAAAAATAATAATAATATATTTTTTTTATTTGCTGTAGACAACATAAAGAAATAAATTGACCAAAAAAAAAACACTATGCCACCGTGCTGCACATATATATTTGTATATTTATACAAATAATAATTAAAAAAATTGTTTAGTATTTTGTTTATTGATTTATTTTCCCCATTCTACAACAATGCTGGGGATTTCAAAACTATGAAATAACACATATGGAATTAGGTAATAATTAGGTAATTATGTAACAACAACAACAGTCAGTTATTATTTTAAGACACAAAGGTCAGCTTTTCTGTTCCTTTCTGTTCTGTCGAGCCTTTCAATACTAGTTCTTGTAAGAACCCATCAAGCACCATGATATATAGTATACATATATACACTATGTACACTCCAAATAAATACAAAAATTCACCCCATAATAAAAAAGCATAATAATAATAATAATAATAATGCAATCAAATTCAATATTTATTTGTTTGTTTGTTTGTTTGTTTTTGTGTAGTGCATTGAAAGAAAAACAGGGTCAGAACACAGCTAAATAATAAGGATCAATTGTAAAAAATGCACAAAAAAATCACGAGTTTGTTTTGTAATTTATATTTGTATTTATTATTAAAAGGTAGAAAAAGAAGAACATTATTTTGCATGTATACTCTAATGATATAATGCCAAAGAGGTACCAGACTAGACTCACATCACCCTGCATCATGTTTACCTGTGTATGGTGTCTTCTTTTAAGCAACATTACTTAAGTTCTGTTTGCAGATATTACAGGATTGTCATTCTGCAGTTATTACTAATATAAGTTTTGAAGCGGAGATTGCGCTCATGAATTATTTCTTGTTTCTTGATGCAGCCTTAGGCTTTCAGAGGCGAGGAGTCAAAATGAAACCAGA
Source organism: Heterobranchus longifilis (assembly GCA_028570985.1). Classification (NCBI taxonomy): domain Eukaryota; kingdom Metazoa; phylum Chordata; class Actinopteri; order Siluriformes; family Clariidae; genus Heterobranchus; species Heterobranchus longifilis. Next base: position 10,755,604 of record JAOVVB010000050.1, on the reverse strand, counting down.
AGCCTTTTTTTTGCCCTTTCTTTCTTATAATAACTACTTCATAGGTTGTATTAACTGCTGGAAAATATGACACAGCCTGAAAGTCATCTAAACACACAAGCGGTCTAAGTGCCACACAGGACTCCCATATGCCATTTGTGTTCAGATAAAAATAAATGTTTTATTTGTTAATTATACTAGCTAGTGGAAGTATATAGAATGAAGCGTAGAGCAGCAAGATCTTTGGATTCTTGTGGGAAGCCACAGCATATGTTAGGAAACTGAAGAGTACAGAGTGCAACATATTTCTAACCATTTAAATAAGATTGAAGCAAGTACTAAAACACGGCAGTGGTCATTGGAAAATATTCAACACTGGGGTGGTGTGATGCTGTTGGGCACAAAGCAACAACCACCCTGAAGCCAATTATTCTCTTTTAACAGCATGTGTTTTATTTATCTTATTCCTCTGCACAGGACATATTACCACATGAAGAAAAGTATGTGTTTCTGTATTAGTTGTTGCCATAGAAACATAGAATTAGGACATTACTATAAAAACCTATGATTTGCCTTGCTTGTTGTCGGGGATGCTGTTACAGAAAATTAATCAATGCCTTCTGACTGATCAGAATCAATACGACACTTTGCTAGACAGAAATTTATGTTTTCTTTCAGTTGTAAAACTCAAAGTTGATATTAATATCACAGTTTTCTCATGACAAAGAAGTGAGGTAGACAATTTTAACAGAAATAAAATGACACTAACTACAGACATTGCTACAGTAATTAGTAGAATTGTTAATTAAGATCTTGCTATTGTTGTTTTGGGAAGGTTACATTTCTAGGAGATTTTCATTCACAGGCTCATTTAACTCCACAGAACTATTATAGCCCTTTGTGGTCAAAATAAAAATTGAAACAACTGCAGTTAGAGATCCATAGGGGCAAGAATTATCCTGCCCATTGCTTGTAAAGCCTAGTTAATGATATTACTATCATTATTATTAGATATTACTGTTATTATCATATCAAAAACCATTTAAAAAGAGCTGCTAGACCATTCTGCTGAATGACAGCATGTTGTCAACTCTCAACAGCCTATTTTGGCACTATTGTGAAAAAAAAAAATCATTAGATGTGATAACCTCCAGACTATTTATTTTTTAAAATTTATTTAGTCTTTTTTTTTTTTTTTTGTCCTTGCCCAAAATACTCTATGGTTATGAGCCGCTGAACCCATGCCTCCACTACCTTCCACACACTGGACATAATAAGAACACTCGTCCCCTTTTCCCTCACATGCTGCTGTCACTTTTGGGCAGGTGCAGTACTCCTAAGGACTCTATATACACACTTCAGTGCCACTAAGGACTAAGTCCTGTGACAGTGCAAGAACTGATCATACAGTACTTACTTGACATTTTATTCCACATACTAGTGCACCTAATTTAATTCTAAATTATTAGGAATTTATAACTTAAGTGCTACTCTGGTGTGCTAATTTATCTCTGATATTGTATATGTATACAACAGTTGACTCCTTGGACACTACATGTGCACACAGTCACTTTTTAATTGATCTTTCTTCCATCTGCACTCTTGTATACATCATGTGACAGCACATATTTCTGTGTTTACAACTAGGATCCACACTTCCGTTATGTACCACTCACACTAGTACACAGTATATAAAATACATAGTAAAAATAATCTGATCATAGTGGGTGTTAGTTTTAGGCAAATACAACCAATTAT
>JAOVVB010000050.1:10741801-10753857 GCA_028570985.1 Heterobranchus longifilis | reverse complement strand
GGACCCCACCCCCCCACCCCAAATGTCCCAATTTCCTGCTTCCACATGGTTTAATTCAATTCCATTCAATTTAGTAATATTTATAGATCGCTTTTAACAATGGTCATTGTTTCAAAGCAGCTTTACCGAATCAAAAGATTATGAAAATAAGTTAAAAACAGCACAATATAACAGCATAATTAGAAGAAGACTGAACAAGTATGGTTTGTTTGGAAAGGTTGCCCGGAGAATGACTCTTCTGTCTATGAAGAACATGGAAGTATGACTGAGGTTTACAAAACTGCACGTGAGCAAACCACAATGATTCTATAACAATGCCTTATGGACGGATGAGACCAAAGTGGAGTTGTTTGGCCGTTTTTTTTTCCAGTGCCAAGTTAGTGGAAAACTAAACAGCATTTCAACAGAAACATCTCATACCCACAGCGGTGGAGGGTAATGATTTGGGTTTATTTTTAGCGGTACTAACTTTTGAACATTCAGCTTATAAGGTGCGTTGTATTTGTAAATAATCTCTTATTGTGTATAGTTTTATACTGCATAGCTGTAAAGTACCTGAGCCTTACTATCAGCATTTCAATGTCCTGTCACTGACATTTTGTGCACTTGATTAATAAACCTGAAACTTAAACTTGAACTGAATATAACATTCATTTTTAATGTAGTGTTCAATTCCAGATGCTATGAGAACACGATGAAGAAAAACCATATTATATCACAAATTTGGAAATATTAAAATAGCATTATGTTATGTAATGCTGCATAAAGCTAAGCCTTTTGTGAACCTGTTGCATGTGTATGAGTAGTCCCTTAAAAAGAAATTGCTTCATAATTCGTTCCATTTTTTGTCCCTGAGAATAAATTAATGATCAAATAAAGTTATGATCTTTCTTTTCTTTGTTTTACTGAGTCATGTTTATGCAAGTTGTGCAGTTATGGCCCAAAAACTGGTTAACACCCTTTGGATTTGGCATCAACACTGTGCTGATCTATGGGAAAAAAAGGGAGCTGGCCATGCCCTACTATTAGGAATTTATGAGTTTTGTCAGCATTCATTACTGGCATAGCCTGCAGGCAAAACAAAGAGAGTGTCTTGGCTCTCTGTCCTTCTTATGGCTCCCTGAGGGGTCAATGACACAACGGTCACCTGTGTCTGTGTGCGAACACACACACACACACACACACACACACACACACACAGATAGAGAGAGAAAGAGAGAGAGAGAGAGAGGGTTGCGGTTCACTTCTTTGTAGCAGTACTGGTACATTGGGATCAGGATGAGTTGTGGGCTGTCTGGATAACAGAGTGACCACAGAGGAACAATCACCCAGTGCAGTGTAATGTAAATGTGATTTATTTTGTGCTATTTAACACATTTTAAAGAGTCATGAAGTCATAATATACACTACTCCTTCGCAGCTATATAAACAGGCTCTAGCAATATACCTTTTATAGCAAACAGTAGCAGTGGCCCATGTCTATAGATTTGGGCAGAATGACACTAATAATAACATGATCTCAAACCAAATTTAGTCGAGGAGCTGTCACATGTGACTTATGCTATAGGCAATTATCTAGTAAATTTTTAGAGTAGCCCTATAATGGCAGTCTGCAACATACAGTACAGACATTCTGCATACACACCGAGTGCAGGAGCTCTTTTAAGCAGCTTGTTCAGCCGAGTTAGATACGGCAAGTGTGTTTTTCAGGTTTCAGCAAAATCTCCAGCGCATCTTAAAAAAGCACATAAAGACCTTAGACTATTTCCAAAAAATTCATGCATTGGAAAAGGAAGACATTTGTTTTCATATTCTCAGCCTGGGACCAAGGTCACCAAAGTGCACACTCATTTCTGATGTACACACATTATCTGGCTCCATAATTCTATCCCTTCTTCCCCCTTTTTCTCTTTCTGGAAGATATCTGTCATTATAGGCGCTGTCTGAACTGTCTTACGTACACTTTGCCTTTTTTTTCTGAAAACATATTAGATTTAATTCCAGTGATTGCTAAGAAACAAGATGTGGACTATTTTTAAACTAACCCAATTTGGCATATAACCTGTGACCCAGCCAACCCTGTCATTAACCTTCCTGTCCACTTCTCATTCTGCACTAATTGCACTAATGTACCTCTATTAATGTATATTGCCTTTAACAGCATTTAGAAAGCAACTTGACTTAAATCTGTTATAAAGCAACATTTTTGTAATGAGGTCTAAATGAGTATTTATGATTCATGAGGTTTATAATAACATTTACTAAACTGCTGGTATACAGAGTCCAAAGGTTTTTGGAAAGTGACACAAAATTCGTAACTGTGCACCACCATGATGTCTGAATTAAAGCAACAAGGAATTAGAGCCTTTTGTTTTTTACATAATCTCTATTTTCACGGGCTCAAAAGTAGTTGTAATTGGTCAATTGACTGATAAGCAGTTTACATTTAGTGGCTGTTCATAAAAACACATAACGTTTAGTCCAAATACTGTAGATGTTGATGCCAACCATCATTAGAATGGGAAAAAACACACCTATTAGAAACTATTAGAGAAATGGCAGAAACTTTAGGACTGGTCAAATCAACAATTTGGCAATGTTGAACAGCACCACCAACAGGCCTTACAGAACAAGGGAGACAACTAAAGTGGATAATCAGAATTCCTTTCTTGAAAACAGAAAACCTGGAATTGGTAACACTTAAGGGCAGAAAAGCAAGAACAAGAGTCTTTGGACAGATCAGGCCAAGATTAACTTACCAATATGATGGGAAGAGAAGAGTATGGAGAAGGGAAAAAAAGGCAAGACATGATCATATATGAGTGCCATATGAGCATATATAAGTGCCAGTGGAAGTGGGTCACTGGTGTTTATTGATGATGTGCTTGCTGATAGAAGTAGCAAGATGAACACGGATAATTAATCAAAGCATACTACAAAAGCAACCCAAGAGCTTCCTAAGGCAAAGAAATGGGACATTATTAAATAGCTGATTCAGTCACCTGATCACATTCTGAACCTCAATCCCACAGAAAGTGTTGGGGATACACTGGAGAAAACTTGTGGACTCCATCTTTAACAATAAAAGATCTTGGCCACAAATGAATGATGCTTTGGATTGAAGTAAATATCGGGATATTGCATAAAGTTGAAATAATGCCATAGCAAATGCAGATTGCAATCAGAAGTAAAGCCAGTTTAATGAAGTATAAGAGTGTCAATCTTTTTTTTTGGCCAGGCAGCGAAGTGCAGATCCCAAAGCTCAATTTGTTCTTGTGCCCATACAGTATAACAAGAAGTGGCTGAAGACTCATCTATTCTAAAAGCACTTATTCATTTTATTATTCATGTCTATCTATTTGTGCTTTCTCATGGCATGCTCTCACCTTTTAGGCAGATAGTTTCTGTTACTCTTGAAGTTAGACTTATTACTCTACTTCTTTTTTTTTTATGGGTTATATTTATTAAAGTTATTATTCTTTATATCACCGTCCTATCAAATTATCTATTTTTTGGGCTATGTATAACAACATTCAATGTAGAGTGGTGGCCAAAAGTATTGAGACAAATGTGAAATTTGGTGTTTTAATGATATTCTCTTTTTTTTTTTTAAACAATGACAATCAAAGTAATAATAAGAATTTGTTATGTTATGTAATTGAATTGCTAAACAAAAAAATATTTAGTACTATAGTATTTAAGTCCTTAATTCTTCAAAACCTGCTGGATCCATCTGTGCATAGAGTCTCAATCCATGCCTGCTTGATTGATTCCTTAAAGTCATGTGCAGAAGATGGTTTCTTTTCTGTTAATGCCTTCTTCACCAACAGTCTTCTATTAGGTTTAGGTCTGGAGATGACCCAGGTCATAGCTCCAGAAGCTGAATACCATTGTTTTTCATGACTTTTTCAGTTAGCACATCCCTTCAGCTAAACGAGCTACAATACATGACATATTTTGTCTTAATAATTTTGACCCCCACTGTATACAATAATTATAATGTGTCATAATTTATATAATTCTAAAATTGTCATCAATGGTAAACTGCATTTGGGAGGTAATCTTTAGCATTGTAACAGTAATCCCGCTTTACGTCAGGCCATATCACATTACCTCATCGTTCATTATTTTAAAGAATTAAAGAATTTTATTCCATACATATATTACAACATTGTTTTATTAATTGTTTTACTGACTTCTATGCAGTTTCCAGCTTTATCCACTTACATTCATGCAAAAGAGCAATAGCTGGATTGTGCTCGTCCATCTTCTATATAAATCACATTCGATAAAAACATCTGCTAAATGAATAAATGCAACCAAATATAAGGCGAGTTAAAACGCACAAACTGATACTGCTGCTGTACAATATCTCAATGCCGCATTTACCATCTCTAACTAAGTTAGAGCAGGCAAGCTGCCATGGATAATGATATCAGAAGTGAACTTGATGTGTGAAATTAAATCCTGTGGAAAGAAAACCTGTGTGGGAGATTGAAACGAGTTTCTAAATGCTATCTGTGTACATTGCTGAATGAGGATTGACGTGAACACCCTGAATAGAGCAGCAAATAAATTGTGCAATTAGATGGGATTCTGCCTGCTCAGAACCATCAGAAATAACTGCCGCTCGCTTACAATGTGCCTCTGTTTGCGCAGGCCTATAACTAATGGTGATATTTTAGCAGCTATATAATAGGGATGGATATCACAAACAAAGCTAAATCAACACAGCTTTCTTTTTTTATGTTAGCTGAGAGAGACAGTATACAATATTCAGACTACATGATGTTGCTTCTGGGTCAGTTACTTCTTCTTTTTTTAGCCTAGAAGATATTACTCAGTAACTATAAATTTGGCAGTAACTAAATCATAGGTACTGTGTATGTTAAAAAAAATCACACAAGTAAAAAATGTATGTAAAAAAAAGGTAATATGTCAAGATTTTTTTTTTTTATCATGATATCATGAAGTCATGGGGGAAATGAATCTATTTTTCTTTTATTTAACTGGAAATAACTGTCACGAAGGCAGAGGAGGACGCAGGTGCAGGTCAACAGGGTTTTATTACACTTGGGAAACAATACACAAGCGTAAGTCCGGATCGTAGTCAGGATGCAGGCACCGGTCAGGCAATCAGCCAATAGCATTAACTAGGCAAGGCAAGAGCAGGAACAGGAAGCCACAATAGAATCAATACCCGATAAACAATCAGGAAATCAAGGCTTGTAGGAAAACGTACAGAACGTATACATCGCAAGGTGAGTGTGGAGTTCACATCCTTATACACTGTGAGAGTGTGTGGCAGTGATATAAATTAGGTGTGCACGATCTGTAGTCTGGTGAACATGAGCATGAGTCCATACAGGGCTTTCATACATTTATTATTTTTTAAAATTTATTTTATTTTTTACACGTTGCTAAACGTGTGTGAATACACATTCATAATCAAACTTCTTTCACAAAACAGGGATAACCAGCATACTGGATAAAATATCTAAATTTGTGTTTCTCAAGTTATAATGCCTTTACTTCACACCAAACATTCTGATTATTGGGAATATTTACTTCTCAGTTTCATAAAAAAAGGGATAGGTGACAGATGGTAGGTTACACATAGATCATTACCAGAACTCAACGCCTGACACAGGCAATGTCGCAACATGTTATTAACTTTGTTTACATAGTTCATCTCAGAGACAGTACAACCAAAAAGTCACACTGATATGGCACAATGCACTTTTCCCAACTATTCATTCTTTATGTACAGTATGCATCCTGAGGCCATATGATACGATCCAGCCATACATATTACATGGCAGACATGCGTAAAGCCAAGAATAATAACTGGTTATTATTAGCAGCATGTATGTTATTACACACAGAAAACTGTGAAGCATGTAATTTGTGAGGTAAACTTGCATTTATACTTTATTGAGCATATACACTAATATTATAATAATACAGTTATGTGCTATGGGTGTTAGACATGAAAGTAGTTTTGTTTAGGTAACTGTGGAGAAGGCATAACTAACTTGAACATAGAGCCACATGGTCCTACCGATGGCATAATTTAAATGTAATGTGGAGCAAAGTGTCATCACCCTCAAGTTTTCTATAACAGCACAGTTTACAGTGTTTTATTCTGCGTTTATCATAATAATTTTTTACCCATTAACCATTACAAAGTTTGATTCAATGGTGAACAAAATGTCACACATTTTAACAGTTTATTACTAGATTTAAGGCTGGGGAACATCCAAGAAAATGTTTCTCTTCTTGTTATTGTTATCTCTCTCTCTCTCTCTCTCTCTCTCACTCTTTAAAAAAAAAAGCAGCTTATCATTTTACAGAGACATTGAAAAATGTAAGCTACTCTGTCCTCAATACTTCACTGTGCTGATAAGCGTTGCAAGAACTGTGACTGTTATAAAGCACATACAATTGAGTCTCTTTCCATAAAAAACATCAACGATTGTATGTTCACTTTGTTAAAGAACATGTTTATAAAATACTTATTGTTAGTTTGTTTTTTATTGTTTACCAGCAATTTTTCAAGTGGCATGGTGGCATAGTTGTTAGCACTGTAGCCTTGCACCTCCAGAGTTGAGGGTTTGATTCCCACCACAAGTGTGTGAGTTTGCAAGTTCTCCATGTGCTTAGTGGCCTTCCTCTGGGTAATCTGGTTTCCTTCCACAGACATGCACATTAGGCAAGGTTAAATACAAGATGCATTTTTTAAATTATGATTTACTTTATTAAGGAAAAAACGCTGTCCAAACCTACCTCGGCCAGTGTGAAAAAGTAATTGCATATGTGAAATGAGTCTTTCCTTTTGGTCAGCAGTGACTTTCGCCTGGGAACTCTCCCATGGATGACATTTTTGCCCAGTCTCTCTTTCCTATTGTTGAATCATGAACACTGAGCTTAAGTGAGTCAAGTGAGGTCTGCAGTTCTTTAGATGTTGTTTCGGGTTCTTTTATGAGCTCCTCGATGAGTTGTCATTGTGCTCTTGGAGTAATTTTGGTAGGACAGGCACTCCTCGGAAGGTAATCTCACTGTGATGGTTCTCACTGTGGTTCGCTTGAGTCCCAAAGCTGTAAAAATGGCTTTGACACCCTTTCAGGCTGATACATGTCAATTAATGATACATGTTTTTTCTCATCTGTTCTTGAATTTCTTTAGATCATGTTACCTTTTGAGATCTTTTAGCGTACTTCACTTTGTCAGACAGGTTCTATTTAAGTGATTTCGTGATTAAACATGTCTGGCAGTAATCAGGGCTGGATGTGGCAATGGAAATGTTACTCAGCATTCCAAAATTTTTCTTATCTTCTCAATAATTTAAGTGTGACAAGTCCCCCCCCCCCCCCCAAAAAAAAACAACAACAACAACAACTCAGGATATTTTTGTTCACAGCACTCTATCTATCTATCTAGTGAAAAATGTAGGTTAAAAAAGTAATATGTCAAGATTTTTTTATCATGATATCATGAAGTCATGGGGAAAATCTATCTATCTATCTATCTATCTATCTATCTATCTATCTATCTATCTATCTATGTGTTATTACAGCAGTTAATGTTCTGGAAGTCAGCCTTGATACAGCACCCTCAACGGCTCCACTTCTTATATCTTTATCTGTTTGATTTTTATTTCTTTTCGAAAAGAATGTGAAATGAATCTTTTCCACGTTTAAAAAAAAAAACAATGCTCACCTTATTTTTGAGAGACTGGTCACATTTGAACAGGAAACTGACCTCAAAATACCGAGTTTGTGAGTTGCGAGCAGTGTGGCAGCCTGAACGCGTGACAACTTACCCGGTGCTCTTCCCGCTTCGTGGATCTCTGGAAGAACTTAACACTTGACTTTAATACGAGTATATATTGATTCGTGTAAACGGCAAACGTCATATTTTGCATCAAGTCGTCCTTTACAATATAAAAAAAAAAACCCATCATCATACGTCACGTTAGTGACTGTGAAACTCTATCTATTTAAATCTTTGAGCCTAATTTGTCACGTCTGAAAATAAACCCCATTGCTAATATGGTGGACATACGCCAAGCTGGTGAATGGGAAGGAATTCTCCTGCACGTTTTTCTCATTTGACACATAACCGTTGCCATTCGTGTTAAAGACTTCACTTTATTCGGTGTATATACGCTGCTGGTGTGTATGCTGTGTGGTTTCCCTGTTCCTCCTCCTTCCCCGCATCTCATTATCCTCCAGAGCGTCTCTAGGTGATTTAGCGCCGCCAGTCTGGAGCAGGTGTTCAACATGGCGAGCTTGGCGAGCGGATCTCTCTCTCTTGCACTCCTCACCTGTCTCGCTTTAACAGCTTTTCTGCCTGAAGGTAAGACCTGAAAGTTTACACCACTTGGCGTAATGCGTTTGTGCACCAGTGAATAGTGATGCGCTAATAAAGCGGTGTTCATGCTCAGAGGTAAAGAAGCTGCGCGCTCCGATGTTTAACTGCGGTCTCTACGTGTGTGATAAGTGTCTCTATGTGTGTGTCAAGTGTTGCAAACAAAACGGTTTGTTTCTATCGAGACACTATTCCTCTTTTATGTCTTAGTGCACACAGAGAGCGTGCTTATTTATCGGGGTGGGTGAGATAAAACTCATTGAGAACCAGAGTAAAGTCGCTCTCTATAAAAGGTGCTAAGGGTTAGTTTTAGACATATATATATATATATATATATATATATATATTTAAAAAAGTCATGTGTAATTGATTATTTGTACTCGCTATAGTGATTCTTTTTTTTTGCGTTCGCACGCATCTTGTTTATTTTTTGCGTCCTCATCTCTGTTCACGCATCTGTGCGTTTAAACAAAATCAAACGTGCATTTGTGTTTTCCTGATGCGTTTTCGGAACCCTGTGGATCCGACAGCACCAGAACCTCCGTCCTCACCCCCATCTCCATTGTAGTGCACGATCAGTCACAGCATCAGTATAAGTGGACTTGTGGGATTGCTCTGGTTTGGCATGTAATCCATCAACAGGTTTAGTGTGAGACTCGAGCTCAGAGTGCAGGTTGAGGAGGAAACCTGATTCACCAAGCACAAGGATCTTAACCCCTGTTTGAGCATCTTGGATTGTACAATCCATGACAGTGTGAAATCTCATTTGAGTAGTTGAGTATACACTGATTCAGGCGTTATGGAAAATAGAAATGAAGAACATTATACAAGAGTTTCACTCAAAATGATTGGAGTTTCAAGAGTGCATTTGTTTGCTGTAACCACACTGAAGCATTTCAGTACCTGCATTTACACGGACCCTAACGTTCCACTTAATTGGACCAGAAGGAATTTTCGCTCAGGATAGTGTAAACCTTCAATAATTTGTTCAATAGAAAAATATTAACCATGTCAACACTTGATCCGATCGTTTCTTTCTTAGTCAAATCAATATATACAGTATATATATATATTTTTTTTTTCCATGCACGATTGCCCCAGAGGTATCATTTGGTGGCATGTTGAGTTTCCGTCAATGCAGGGAAAGGTTTACTGAAACATTTAGTGTTCTTGATGAGCTGTAAAACTCCTCTTGCACTCTCCTCTTGTTTACAGTATGTGTAAAGTTTTGTGCTTAATTATTAAGAACAGTAAAAAAATGCAAACATTGCTTCCATGACATGAAGTGATCTATCTTCGTCATCTTTTTTAATTAAATAAAATGAATTTTCTTCAAGTTCTTGTTCTTGTGTAATATTTCTATCAGATCGTATGCATCTTATCAGATCAGCATAAAGCAGGCATTACTAAATGGTGGTTCGACCGAATGACAGTGCTATCCGGACCCTGATGCTTTTCTGATCAATGAGAATAATTGATATACGGTACCAGTAATCTAGTGCTATATACGCATCACTCAACAGAGTCAATCAGCACCGTGTATAGACAGTGTGTGCGGAAGAAACAGAAACAAAAGCAATACATTACTTACTCCAAGAAAAGGAAAGTAGACTATGAAAACTGAAACTTCAAAGATGCATGGGCAGATCAATATACTGTATGTTTATTCTTCCTGCGGGAAGTTTAAAACCAGTTTGTCTCATATGTTCCGAAACTGTGGCGATAAAAAAAAAAGTAATATGAAGCGCACTAAAAGAAAAAATTGTTTGAGCAAACATATCTGCAGCAGTCTGAGAGACCAGTATGATAAAGCAACCAGAGTTCTTTCACATTCATTTACAGCCTATCGCCATGCAAATGAATATTCACTAAATCTTGATTGATTTAAAATTTGTTGTTTGTATTCCATACAAATATCAGAAAATACACAAGCCCATAAAATTTTAAATTGTTCACAACTATGAAATGTTAAATTGCTTATTTTTTTTATAGACATACAATATAGAAATATGTATAGAACTGAATCCTTACACAAACATGAAGTTCGGACCTAGGCTCGACGAGAATTTGACTGTACCTTCTTAAATTTTAATTCCGGACCCCTGGCATACAGTATATGTAAAAAGTTAGGATCTTTAATAAGAAATGTTGTGTATAGCTTGTACATAACCTAAATGCACACAGTTTTAATATTATTTCCCAATATTTACTTACTTTTTTTTTTATACTTGAGTGGAAATACCTGCCCTTAATCTTAATATGTTTAATCCACTTGGCTGTATTTGCCATGTAAATATGTACTTATCCACTTATTAAAGTTAGTTTCAGTCCACTAACTACGTACACTGGGATAACTCGTGGTGTGTATCACCATGTGTGTATCACCATGCGTCTGTGTTTGCCATGTAAAATTTGATTTTCTAGTTTTAAACAGTTACTACAGTAGTGTTAGCAACATCATAAGTGGAAATGTCAAATACAATTTTTTTAATGAATATAAATTGTGACATAACATATGAAAGTTTATCAGAGTAAGATGAAAAAAGATTAGTGATATTTTTTCTTGAAGCACATGAAATTAACAGAAGTGTACAATTAAATGTGAGCTAGCTAAAGAGCTAGCCAACATGTTGTAACGCGAGCAGGGCTTCTTTAGATTCCTGTTCTGTTAGTTTTCACTAGCAGGGTAAATGAACAGATTTTTTGGAGATATTGTGTCTGAAATGCCACCCACTCTATATTCATACTTGTTTAGGGAACTCTTGTATAAAATAAATATTTTACTTGCAGTCTATCATACAGCTATGATCCTGGCCTAAGGCAGGCGTATAACCACATTTTACAAGTCAGTACTAATTTAGCACAAATGCACACTTGCTCATACAGTGCTGCCTAAGTAGAATGTTTAAAATTCCCCTAAAATCAATCTTGGTATAGACACTGATACAATAGTATATCTAGTAGTACAAAAGAAAATAGTTTTTGATATATAATTATCAATTATCACGTTAGTTCACCACTTCTGGCAAAATGTATAGAATTTTTTGATGACTCATCCTGTACTTGCCTTGTGTCCATCCAATTAAATGCTCCTTGGAACATGTATGTCCCGCCCCCAGGCACCTCATTATGAGCAATGGTTTGTCTGTGAGATTTTGGCTTCGCGTCTTCCTACACATTATTTTCTTTTGTAATCAGTACTTGGTTGAGACAAAATGGTTTGATTCATTTCAGTTTAAAGAAGGTGCTAGTTACAAGTATTTATGAATTCAATAAAAAAAATATAGACAATAGACAATAAAATTGAACCATAAGGATCTCGAGAGAAGAAGTTACAATTAAATTCAAATTTGTTTCAGTTTTAATCTTTCACTCTCACTCACTTACTTCCTATACCGCTTTCTCCTGCGTACAGGTTTGCGTGGGGCCTGGAGCCAATCCCAGGAGTCTTAGCGTACAAGACGGGGTACACCCTGGATAGGTTGCCAAACTATCTCAGCGCACACACACATACACACAATCATCTGTCACAATCACACTATGGGGGCCATTTAAAAAAGCCAGTTAGGCTGATCTGCATGTCTTTGGACTGAGGGAGGAAACCGGAGTACATGGTGGATACCCATCAAGCACGGGGAGTACATGCATACAGAGACAGGAATCAAACCTGGCTGCTGCATGTTTTT
>JAOVVB010000050.1:10727419-10739267 GCA_028570985.1 Heterobranchus longifilis | reverse complement strand
AATAACTTTTTCTTTTATGCTCTTTTAAATAGAAATAGAAATGAAAAGTTCAGCTGGAAAGTTCTTTTTTTATTCTGAATATAAAATGATTTAGAGAAAAATATTTTAGGTGTTTTTATGCTATCACCATAAACATAAATGTATAAGGAAATTTGCAATCTATATTGCTCAAAAAATTTTAAGGAACACATAGTTCTGAAGTCCTTTGTGTGTATGTATGGGTTAAGTCAAACTAGGATATAGTACAATGTGACATGATTATAAAGTGGGAAAAGTTTCTGATAACGGTGTAGCTAGATATTTTTCCGGGAATGTTTCTCATTGCTAGAATTTAAGAGTGTTACAATTCATCCAGAAATCTGAAAAATGATTAATGTCACCAAAATGTGTTGTTCTACTTGGAGTGTCTTCCCTTAAATAGCCATGAAGAATAGTACTTTAAAACATTGTATTTATATATCTGTATAAATTATTTCTTTGCTGTCGGAAACAAAAACAGACTATTAGGAGTTGTGACTTCTTAGTATGTGAAAGCCAATGCAAAGATATTTAGGCTTTTTCCTGGAAGTGCTTAAAAATCTCAGCTCATTTTTTAAATAAAAAAAAAAGCCCTCATGTTCCACCCATTAAAGCAGTGAATATGAAAAGTGTAAAGTATTCCATATGCCTTTTCCATTGGAGGAATTCCAGCTGGCTCGTGTAAGAATAGCTCTAGCCTACACAGATGAAATGATTTCAACCGAACTGCTCTGTTGCTTTTATCCAAAACTGTTATTATTCTATTATTTCTTTTTGAAGGGACCCAGTAGAGCTAAATGTTTTATTTCTATGAATTTTAACATGGTGACTAATAACGTAGCATTCTCTAACTTAAAAAAGGGTTTTAAGGTAAGCTGCAGTGTTTACAGCAGCCATTCTTACTGTGTAATTTCTTTGTTCATCATCCAGCAAAAATGAAGCCAAACATGTTTTTATTAATTCCAGGTCATATGTCTAATCAGAGCAATATGAGAATTGCAAGAGTGTTAGTCTCTCCATCAGTCCTCTAATTTATTAAGAATATTAAGACTGAAGAACTGTAAAATGGCACATTTGTCTGGAAGGGAGTTCTTTAATAAAGTGAAGTTTTAGCATTATAAAAAGAAAACCCCCACACAAAATTGAAATAGCAAGATGACAACTATGCGTGGGTTTAGAAACTATAAGCTAATGCTAATACCAATGATCAAGCTAATGATCAAGCAAACAAAAACAGAAGCAAGTAACACAAAGACGATAACAACAGACACGAGACAAATTGAGATATTGAGTGATTCCAAACTGCTGGAAGCGAAAATGTTCAGTTCAAAGGGAACTGTGAACGGTGTAGGGAACAACTGAACAATGGGTCTTCACTTCAGCGGAAAAGGGAATAAAAACTTTTCATTCAAGTCATTGCGTCTTGCTGGAGCGTAAAAAAAAATGGAGCTCGAAAAAAGGATTTATATATTTATTATTATTATTATCCAGGACGACATGGGCACAATAATGAAAATTTTAATTCAGAAATCAAGAAATCTGTAGTATTATATAGGCTAGTAATCTGTAAAAATCTCTATATATCTTTAATCTATTATTATTATTATTATTATTATTATTATTATTATTATTATATTTTATGAATCAATAATTTATATACAAGTTATACACTTTTCAATAGCATATGTTTTACAACGGTATCAGTTTTTGTTTCAATAAAATTTCAATATTTAATATTCAAAGTATAAAGTTTCCACAGCAGCAGCGACATGTACTGTATCACAGGTATCTCTTCACAGGGTAGTTTGATCAGTCAAACAACATTGTATTTAAAAAGCACAGTTTTTAAGATTGCAAATAAACTGATTATTTAGTAATATGCTTAGATTTTTGTGACAAAAAACTTTGTTGGATGGATGTTATTCAAAGAAGCAATTTATTTTTCTATTTAAAGCGGCTCAGTTTTAGCTTATAAGGTTTTCAGTATCAACTGACATATACAGTAACATGGTCTGGAATCGATAAACAATTGAGATGATGTGTACTACAGTGCGGTCATAGAGGATACTAATGCGACAGAGTTGACATGCATGTACTGTTAACTTACTGGAAAAATTTGTTCTTTGGTGTTTACAGGACACATGCTGTGTTTGTAAGGGGAAAAACGCTTGAAGCTTGCTGAGACAGGCTGAGACATTTAGTTGAAATATTCTGTTGATCCACAATTCTGAATAAGAATTATGTAAGCAATAACCTACAACAGACTGCTGTTATACAAAAATAATCAGGGGGTGACGCGAAGGGGGGGATGCCACTACCCTACTAAAGTACATTGTTTTTGTATAAAGGCATGGTGTGGTGTGTGTTATTCTATTTATACCACAGTGATTTCTCAGCAATTACGACAATTTAATGTATTAATGAAATAAATTCACACATTTTAAAATTAGATTTAATGTTGTGGAACATCTCAAATTCAGCTGTAAGCCACTTTCTTCCAAATCTTCCTCGCTCTCTCTCTCTCTCTCTCTCTCTCTCTCTGTCTCTCGCTGTTTCTTTTTCTCAAAAATGATTTTTTTTTGTGTGTGATTTTTTTTTGCTTGTGATTTTCAAGAGAAATTGGAAAGAGGAATCTAATCTGTCATAAAGACTTCAGTCTGCTGATAAATTTAGCAAAACACTATGACTGTTACAAAGCACTTACAGCATAGACTATTTCCTTAAATGTTAAATTAGATCTCTTTACAAAAAAAAAATACCCAACTAACAAATTGTAGGTTTTATTTCATTAAACAACAATTTATAAAAAAAATATATATTAGTCCCTTAGTCCCTGTGTATGAGCTGTTACTTTACAGCTACATTACAAAAAAAATAATTTTTTAGAATTAAATCAAATTAATTAAATTGCTTTTAGAATTTAAATCGGGTGAAACAACACATTGAACTTAGGAGAATAAACCGTAGTTTAGAGCTGGGAACAGTATGTGATAAAGAACATAGAAACGATTGTGCATTAAAACAAGCACATTATTATGTTCATTGATCGTTCATGTTTACAGTCAGAGCAGAAGTTTCTGAGATGTGATGTACGAAAATAACACACACCTTCTAACCAGTCCGGATCAAGGGTTCAACCGTGCTTTGGTCTTATATCATTTGAATTTGACTTGAATTTTAATATGTTGCTCAGAAACTACTTGTTAAGCAACGATCACCTTAGTATGATGCAAAACAACATTTTTACCTTCTAATCATTTTATTTACAAATTTATATATGGTGATTTTAATAGATTATTTTCCATTTTCTTATAACAGATTTCTAACATTTTTTGGTGAATTTTGAGTGCATAGCATAATGACAGAGAGAACTTATATAGGACCTTATAGTTCCTGCTATTATTTATGTCACAGTCAAGATAACCAGCTCTACTCCCTCACCAGCATCACATTCTCTCTCTCTCTCCCTCTCTCTCTTACTCTCTCTCTCTCTCTATCTCTCTCTCTTAAAAATGCAGTTTGTCATCTTACATGAGTCCATGAAGCATGAATCTTGTTGTTCCCAAGACGTCCCTTTATTGGGAAACTGGTAAGCAGTGTGTTGGTTAGAAAGCAGGACACTTGCCGCTTCTTTCATAAATGTTAAATAAATTGCAAAACTATAAAAACAATAATGTATTAGGTGTGCGTTAATATTTACCATCACATCTTACAGCCCAAGCTACCGTAAAACATTATGACCAATCAAATTCAAGCATTCAACTGTATTGTGGTGTAAATATAGTTTAACAGAACGCCGTTGTGAGAGTAAAAACTACCTTTATTTCTCTATATAGTGCCCTGCTTCACAAATATACTCATCCCAGTGTTTCACTTGTGCTTCAATGCCATCAAGGTTGAAAGTTTTCTCAGTTCACCAGAGCCATCATCCTCTGAAATACTGCAACTCTCGTGATGGCCCAGACATGTGGAAATGGCTTGGAGTGAAGTCAAGATTGTACAGGGGATTTGGCAATAACTCCCAGCCGAGTTCCTGTAATGTTCAAGTGGTGTTTATGGTTGATTGTGTGTACAGTTCCCACAGACAGATGCATCTCTTCCATAACGTTTTGACATTATGTGACGATATTTAAGGACCAGGCGTTCCACTCGCTAGATGCTCACGGGAACAACTGCAGTGGGCTCTGAGCTACGTTTGCATTTAAATGTTTAATTGCAGCTAAGAGTCTCATCTCCATACTATGCCTTTATTTTCATAATTTTTTTTACGCCTTCATTCACGAGAAATTTCATCACAAGTCCCGGTTTGAATTGAACACTCCTAGTAATATTCTTTGAATATTTAATTTTTTAAGCTGTTTCGAATACAACTTTTTTTGATAGGCGCATATACCACGTTTACTGGAGAAGTTGAATCTAACATAATATTAGTTTCTTTCATATGCAAATTGTATAAATTCATGTCTTAGTAAGTATTTTGCCACAACTTGTGTCCATTAAAATGTCCAAACTGTTTAGCCTTCCTAGTGTTATCATGTGACAATGAGTCCTCATTCCTGCAATGTAAAGGTTGTGTCACAGAGACACAAATAAATCTCAATTTTTAAATCACATATCTTTCCCCCCAGCCACCTAGTACACACCAAGCCCAAGATCCTAACCCAAATACACACGTTTTTATGTTTTACTGAGTAACCCTTTTGTTGTAACCGCTTAATTTTACAATATGAGCACAAGAGCATTTTAAGGATTGATCCTTCAACAGGAATAGCATTAGCGCGTGGCTGTTTATGCGGTCATTCGGACAGAACCGAGCGAGTTAGATGAGAGGCAGCAGATGAGATAAAGGCTGAAGGGACAGAGAATGCTTCATTCATGACAGCGCTTGGATAATGAGAGGAGAATATGATGAGAGGACGAGAGTTCATGCCTGCTACGATAAATATGTCACTGTTTTGCTCTGCTCCGTCTTTCATGGAAAGAGCCCATTGTCTGTTCTAGTTACGCATTGATTAAATTTTGGCACCGACCAAGGAAGGACGTGAAGAAAAAAACAAAACGGATCAAATTATGTTGTTTTTCAGAGCATCCAATGGATAATAGGCTATTTCATCTAGCCACCGAAAACAAATAACATTGATGTAGTGTTGCACTAACATCCGTGCCACTGATGTCGCCTTATGCGCTTATGGGAGGTGTTTTATGAGTGGGAATTTTTTTTTTAAAGTGCATTATCAAGTTTAAGTTCAAGTCCCTTTCCAGTTTGTTACCTGTAGATCGTATTCAAAAAGGAGCACCTTAATGACTTGTTCAATTCATTAATTGACAAGATGTTTATTAATAATAAGCTTTCATGTTCAGCAGTTTTTTCGCCTCATTGTATTTTTTATGATGCCGCTAAGTTTATCTTGGGTTACACATCAATATCTCATATTATCACACTTTATAAAATGCACTGAAGGACTACATGAACTCTGTGAGGGGCCATGAAGCTCAGCGTGATGTGACCCACTTAGCAACTTGTGACAACCTCAACAGTCCTCTGTAAAAAGCTTGCTTTTTTTTTACTCTTCTTGCTTCTGAGTAGTTTTTTTTTTTTTACTTTTTATTTTTTGTGCTTCAAAATGAAAGATAACACTCGAAGGTTTGTGGGAAAATGAAACCTTTTTTTTCCTGATGGTCTGAACAACATATGAAAAGGTTTTGTTCAGAACACCTAGGTAGGAAATGAGTCAAAATACTGATGTTTTAAGACAGGTAATGCTTTTATTTTCTAAATCTACAAGCCAGCGTTTTTGTACTGTGATGGCCTCACTCTTCACCTGCAGATATGCTTAATTTAAATAGATTTTTTTTATGGTTATTTGAAATTTGCAAGTTTTTAGGAATTTTTACATTTTTGAGGAAATCCCAAAGAAGGGTTTTTACATAATCAGATCAGAGGGACAAGTATAGTGTCTGATTTGTCCATTTTTAAAAGCTGCCTCAGATCAGCAAAAAAACATATTTTTATTGCTTTCTTTTTAATTATTATGTTTATAGGATGGTTAAAATATACTCAGGAACACCTGTACCCCTGCTCCTTCATGCAATTACCCAATCAGCCGATCGTGGAGCAGCACACTGGATGAAATTAGCCTCAAATTCTTGTTTTTGGCTGACAGAAGTAAACCACGATGTGGTCTTGTGCTGTTATATTCTAGCCAGCCCAAGCTTGTGCATTCGGAGCTGCTTTTCGATACTTTTCTGCTCACCACGGTCGCAAAGAGTGGTTATTTGTCTGTCTATAGACTTGTCAGCTTGAGCCAGTCTGGTCATTCTTTACTTTTCTCCCTCATTAACAAGGCATTTTTTTTTTTGCACCATTCACTGTAAGCTCTTGAGACTGTTGTGTGTCAAAACCCCAACAGAACACTTAAGCAAGCCTGTCTGGCACCAATTATCATACCACGGTCAAAGTCACATTGCGTGGGCATTACCTGAAGCTCTTGACTTGTGTCTACATGAGTTTATGTGTTTTCCTGCTAATACCTAGGAGTTAATACAGCAATTGTGAAATCTATATTTAAACCTCAGACTTACCAACAGACTTAAATGCTTCTCAGAAAACTGTACAGTGTGCCAAAAACAAAGGTGTGTCTCATGAGATTCTGACCTTCGACTTAGACTTGATCAGGTGCCTAAAAACTTTTGTACAGTCTAAATATTATCATAAAACTAAGTATTAAATATTGTAGACGAACACTAAGTGACAATGTTATTCAAATGTTGAATTATTGGATTTCATCAAGCTAATAATAATAATAATAATAATAATAATAATACTGGGTTAGGAACTGTCTAACGCATTATTAAAACCTAGAAGCAGAGTGATGAACTGCCAACTTTGTGAAAAAAAAATATGATTGGAGATCACTTAAATGCTTTAGTTGGCCAGGTATAGCCTCAGCAGCGTTATGTGGCAATAAAATTAAGTCAGCTGATGACCTAAATGTATGGAGTTACCAGGTTATCACATCTATGGAGTTTTTCTTTCCTGATGGGACGGACATACAGTATTCTAGGACTCAGACTGTGAAAGACTAGTTCTGGGAGCATGAGGAATTATTTTTACACATGAACTGGCCACTACGTTGCAGCCCATAATCAAAGTTAAAGTCAGTCGAATGAAATATTAGAGTCTGTAACTTTTATGCGGAGTATATTTGCAGTGTGATAGTCTTCCAGCTTCTTGAAACACTCAGCCTTGCATTATCACCTACCCTCTTTCTAAACGATCACAGTTAAACTGCTGTGTTAAAGTATGAGAAATGATCTAGACATAACTAAGTAGCTTATATTTTGCAGTGTAGATGCTTGAGTAAGTGCAGGGCTGATTGTAGACGTCTACAGTAAGTTGTCTGGCTGAGTATTTAAAGTGTCTCAGAGGGTGCTTTCAGATAAACATTGTTTAGACTGGTTGCACTGAACCCTGCAGCAGTTTTTTTTCTGGTTTGTTGTGGTTCGTTGGGGAGGTGAGAACTCAAGAGCAAAACAAGTGATCCAATACCATCCAAGTGCCGTAGACAGGTTAGAGTTCCAAGCAGACTTAAACATGGTTCATTTGCAGTGAGAAAGCAATTCGACCCCAAATTGACACAACTGCAAGAAGTTAACCAAACGTGCCATGCCTTTTGGCACAGAAGGAGAGTGGGGCGGAGTTATACAGAGCTTAAGAAGAAGAGTGGGGGTGGAGCTGCACAGAGACACAGATGGAGAGTGGGGCGGAGCTGCATAGAAAAGTAGATGGAGAGTGTGGGCATGGCTGCACAGAGATGCTGAGAGAGAGATTGTGGGCGGAGCTACACAGAGCTTAAGAGGGAGAGTGGGGCGGAGCTACACAGAGCTTAAGAGGGAGAGTGGGGCAGAGCTACACAGAGCTTAAGAGGCAGAGTGGGGCCGGAGGTGCACAGAGATGCTGAGGGAGAGTGTGGGCGGAGCTAGACACAGCTTAAGAGGGAGAGTGGGGTGGAGCGAGACACAGAGATGTTGAGGGAGAGTTTGGGCAGAGCTACACAGCTTAAGATGGAAAGTGAAAGCGGAGCTGCACAGAGACACAGAGGGAGAATGGGGCGGAGCTACACAGAGACGCAGAGGGAGAAGAAATGGAAATGGAAGAAGTCTTGTAATGCACCGCCAAACTATATCAATATAAATGTCAATGTCTCATCCCATATCTCAATTCAAAATATGTTGATATACATTATAAAGCAGATCTACGGCCCAGTCCTACCTCCCACTTACTCTTTTGAAAACAAACGTTCACTAAAAAAATTGTACTTGTGTTATAAATATCACTTATTTAAGTAAGCTATTGTTTGCACTATTTGTTTTAGACGTTTCTACGACTTATTGTGTGTAAATTTCTAAACATAGGTGTTTTTAAATGAATTGCTTGATTTATTTGTTTGCTACCACTGAAAAGTGAACCATGCATTCAAAACATGCATGCAGAACTGTGACTTTTGCATGCCAGTACACTTGCCTTATTACTTATTTAGTGGCAGAAATGTGTTTTCTGTCTCTAATCGTTTATTTATTCATTTATTTTTGCATACTTGGCTTAGATATTGTTTACGTTTTCCAAAGTAGTCTTTCTGACCAATGAATGAAATACATTCAAATACATTGTCAGCTCTGGATGTCCCTTAGCTGGTGTTTTTGTTTTTGAGACATTTCATTATGCTGTGCTGTGGGCTTGCAGGAGTGAGCAGGGGAATACCTGTAAAAATAAATAAATAAATAAATAAATTCCTCAAGACTTCATATTGAATTACTTTTTAATTATCATAACTATTAATATTATTTGCAAAGTGTTGGATTTGAGATTTTGTTGCAGGTCTATTTAATCATCTTGGATGAAAATCACCTCCTGACTCCTGATTTTGTTTCACATTAACGAACTCAAAACTTTCTCCATTTATCTTGATAAAAAAGAGAGCATGTGAGTCAAGACCATGTGAAATGGTAAAAGAGGGAGGGGCTTTTAGGAAATGCCAGGTAATATCGTACAATAACAGTGCAAATTATTCCAGATTAATGTTCTATTTGCCCTACTGACGAGAATTTTTTTTTTTTTACATATTTCTGAGTGATAACCCACACTAGGGGACTCGTCTGTTTATGGTAAACTGCAGCATTTCTACGGAAAATGCTGGAAGGTTGACGTATGATAATAAAATCTATAATTGGAATACACTTCACAGGATATTGTGTAATATCATAAAGGGACAGTAATACCGTTAAATCGCAGAGGCATAATAAACATACAGTGTAACGTCTGTAAATATCTGGATCGCAGATGGGGTTAGGGTGTAAATTTGGAAACCATCATGTAACGTTGAATGCAGTCTGGACCTCAGGTCGGATAAGTATTGATCAGTGGAGACAGAAAGTGGGACTCCAGCTGTCTAAGCAAGAGTGAGTGACCAATCAATAGGATGTACAGATGGTGGCTCGGGGGGAAGGCGCTTTTCAGTAGAGCTGCTAAATACTTAAGATTGTCAGGACATTGAATACTCTCAGCAGTTAATCTCATTACCTAACGCAAGAGGAGGTGATGTGACAGCAGCATCTGTTTGCACAGTCACAACTGGCTGTGCTACGATAACATCATTATTTCCTATGTGATATGAGGAAGATGTCTTCTCTAATGTTTAACATATTAATAAGTAAATGCACATCATTAATGCATGGTATGTTTACGTATGTTTCATTTCAACATAAAATATTGGAACAGGATGACCATTAGACAGTATGTATTGTACGGTGCTGCGGTTTAACCTTCCTCTCTTAAAAAAAAAGACTCATTTCAACACAAATGGGTATTTAAGGAGAGCACTTACTTTCTTAGTCCAATTTTCTTTGGACTCTGACCATTTTGTGCATATTTAACATGCTTTTATCCTGATTGTGTCTCCAAGGGTTCTTTTATTTTTATAGCCATTTGATAAATTACATGATCGGCATTTAAAAAACAATAATAATTATTATTATTTCATGACACCTTTCAACAAGTTTATCTATCTTATGTTGTAAGAGGTTTTAGCTGTGACATTGAAGATACAGATACACACTGCGTTCCACAGTAACAAAATACAATGTAACCTTGTTGTGCTGTTTATGATATTTCTTGATATACAACCTAATAATAACTGAACCCAATATACTGTATGATCTAAGAAATTCCTGCCAGCGGCTTCAAATGAAATGTGTTTTACAGCCAATGTATGGTGTGGAAGATATGGAAGGTACCTGTGCCAGATGAAACAGCGCATCCAAATTGAAAGGATAAAGCAGAACACTTCATTATTTGATCACAGCATGAGGTACGCCCAGAGAGGAAAGGGATGACATCTGTCAATTTAGGGTTTTCTACACAAATGTAAATAAGCTGCTGCGTAAACAACCAGTTGTGCATAGAGAGCATAGTGGCAGCTCTCGGGCGACCTTAAGAACGGCGTTGCCGGACCAGTCGCTAATCCTCTCTGACAGGGAAGAGGTTATCTTAGCTATGGTAATTGGGATGCTGTCGTGGAAGTTAGACTATTTGTGAAACCTCATTTGGCCTCTCACATTTTATCAGTGAGTCAGGACAGGCGAAAATGCCGTTGCTGAGAAGAGGGGTGCTGGCATACCAATGTAGAGAATCTGAAGGAATGAACAGATTCTGATATTAAGGGTAAAAGTTTCTTTTCTTTTTTTTTTCCCTTTTTTTAAACCACCGGATTCACTTTTGTATTAATCATTATTAAACCGAATATTATTACGACCTTCAAGAGCAGTTAGGTAGCTAACTGACATTTTAGTCCTTGTTACTGTACGGCTTATTGCTGAAGGTCTTTTTCTTGTTTTTTCTTAGCACAGTGCATGTGTGTAACTGTGCAATGCAGGATAATGAAAGTTCAAGATCATTTACCAGGATTAGCTGTTGACTTTCATAGTTGGCCTTTAAAAGTTTATGTCAGTATAAAACAAACGAGGATGCAGAATAAATGAAAAACAGCGACTAGCACTTTAGATTTTTTTTACACAGATTAGCCGAAAAGACCTGTCAAATAATGAAATGTTTGGTTGTGGAAATTAAATGCAGCTTAATGGTACCATTAGGATGTTTGCTTAGTTCAGATTTTAAGCAAATGCTCTTTTTTTGGTCTTAATTTGTTTTGTAGCAAAATATGAATTTAAATATTGCAGTCCCCTCTTGTGTATTTACAGCCACAAATGAGTTTTAAATGCCTGGTAATGAGAAATGTTTTTTTTTTTGTTGTTGCTGCTTTTCTTGCTTGATTGTGTAAAAGGTATTCCTGGGACAGTTCCTAATCATCCGTAATGATTCCAGTAATTTAGTAATTCAGTAATTAGTAACTTTATATTGTATGGTTTTTTTTTTTATACACAACTATTAGTTGTTTTTGCAAGTAGTTACTTTATTCATCAGCTCCATTTCCACTAAGCATGTAAGCCTTCTTCTAAAACATCTTTCCCTTTCTGATAGCTCAACACATTGCTGTTGCCCCACTAACAGACATGTACAATGGCTTAATTATGGTATATTAAG
Organism: Heterobranchus longifilis; assembly: GCA_028570985.1. Taxonomy (NCBI): domain Eukaryota; kingdom Metazoa; phylum Chordata; class Actinopteri; order Siluriformes; family Clariidae; genus Heterobranchus; species Heterobranchus longifilis. The sequence continues at coordinate 10,727,650 of JAOVVB010000050.1, read as the reverse complement.
CCATCACAGTGACACAGGAGATAGTCACAATATACAAAGTGCTATGACAGCCATGTTCATTGTTTCTTTCAACAGTCATCTGAAAAGCTTGCGAGAGGCCATGTTTTGCTGGTGTAATTAGAAGGAGAATTTATGGGAACAATCAGGCTTTCAGTCAAGTGCAGCCTATTTAGAGGTGACATCAGGACGTATTGTTCGATGATGCTGACTTCCTGTTGGAAACCTGACATT
>JAOVVB010000050.1:10679917-10694504 GCA_028570985.1 Heterobranchus longifilis | reverse complement strand
GGAACGAATAATTTGAGTTTCCATTATTCCTTATGGGAAAATTTTATTTGGGTTAAGAGTGTTTTGGAATACGAGCCCACTTCTGGAACGAATTATGCTCGTAATCCGAGGTTCCACTGTATCTCACTTTCACATGGACATTAACACAGTTAGTCCCTCATTTGTTGTCATATAACCACCATTTTAAAAGGAGAGCTTTACACTATTTTTTGAGTATTAGTAAAGGTAGTTAATTGACATGCCTTGTGAGCTCTAGTTCATCCTGAAGGCCTATAGTATGGTTGAGGTCAGGACTCTTGGCAAGCTTTGTCCTTATGGACCTTGCATTGTGCACAGGGGCATTGTGATGCTGGAGCTATTTAGTTCAAGTTAAGTGCACTTTTAATGCTAGATCATAGAAAGGCGTTATAGCCAACTTTGTTTCATAAGTTTGAGACCACTTCGGCTGAACTTTTAAACTAGCTTTTAACTTCCAACCAACAAACTAACAAACTGCACCTAATTAGACAAGATTAAGGTCTGTCTTCTTAAGTCCACCTGTTGTTCCACATTCTGAATTTGTGCAGCTGTTAAATTGGACGCCACAATCATGTAGTGAAAAGCAGTACTTCAGCAGGGAAGACAGATGGCCCTTTTTTTTCCCCGTTCCTTTTCGTAAAAAGTCGGCGAGGAAACCGAATTGCTGCCTCCAGCTTTGGTCCCTTTGTCTCGCTCCATTGTGCACGGTGCACGCAGTCCTGTGTTTTGATTTCTTAAACGAGACAGTCATACACAAAAGGAGCGGCGCCATTTGCATCTGCTTCATTGTGCATCCCATTCTGTTGTCCAGCGAGAGGTTTTTCTGTTACATCTGCCCGTGAGATTCTTGGACATGAAATGAATGACTGTATAACTTTCATGAAGTGGGTAATAGCACATACTCTTGAAAAACGATGGATTTGCAGTGGGAGCGTCTATTGTTTTCTCCTCACGAAGTGGTGCATTAAAGCCTCCTGACAGTAATATTGTGGCATCTAAAGCAGATTTGCCATGAGTTTAATCTGTAAGATAAAGAGTGCTTTTCTTCAGTGGAACTCATCTGTGTTGTTCTTCATCCAGCTCTCCCCGTGCGAGTGGCTTCATTGTGTTTTTACAGCCTGTGCTAATTGCTTTCTTCATTTGTTTATTTTTGAAAAACAGCCATTGTGTCATTTCTTTAGTGGCTCATGCTGCAGCTGAACAGTGATAATATATGAGCAAACGGTGCTTTTTTTCGAACCAGAAAGAGCTAGTTAATTGGTACCTTGGGAAAACTCTGCATATGCGCTTTTGTTGCCAGTCAGATGTAACAGCCTAGCACCTACTATTCACACTTTTCTGCCTAAAATATTCAGTTAGTGATTATATATTAAAGAATTTCGAACCTGTGAACCTAAATGTGAGCAATGTTAGCAATATTACCAGCGAACAGGCGTGCTTTCTTTTTTCCTTCAAAAAACCTGTTAATTGATTTTTTTTTTACTTACTAGTTTTACTACTGGCACTTCTTTGTTTACTTTTACTAAGAGAATTTTATGTAGTATTATACATTTATTCCAAAAGCAAGTTCGAAAATATATCTGTAAATATATATCATTTATGTCTCTTTGAGGTCTGTGTGAAACCAAAATGAGACTATGACGCATTGCTCCTCTCACTTCAGAACAACTCGCTGTCCAGAACAAAAAGATGCACAAAATCTTCTTCTTATTATTATTATTTTATTATTATTATTATCATTTTTTAAATTACTTATTTTAAGTCTCAAAAGAGCCTTTTTCAAGCTCAAAAATAATTCAGAAGTTTTGCACCTCTTTCGAATCTCAGGCAGAGAAATTCAGAGTGCTCTGAATATGGACTCAATCTGTTCTCATCCCGCAAATAAAAGAGCAAATAAAGAGCTCTCCGCAAGCGCTCGCTGGATTCTCATCAAGTCTTAATTGCTTTGTTTTCTCTCTGCGATATCTGACTTTATTATTATCCGCACAATTAATTTTTTTAATGATTACTTTTGTATTATATTTGTAGGCTGAATGAACAGATTGAAAGTGATTGATTGTAGGCTGCGCCCTTGCTGGTATTACCAAAATTATATTTTATGAGAATAACTTTAAGTATTAAGTATTCTAGTAGACATTATTCAGTTGAGAATCATGTACTGTACCATTTAATAATTATTTATTATTATTGTTTATTTATAATTGATTTGTTATGTGTTGGGTTTATAAATTGTACATTGTAAAATAAAAACCAAAGTGATTAATTGGTTACTGTAGTGCAATAAAGTTATTATTTATCATTTCGAAATTAAACACTTTCTGATATCTACAGATTAGCTGTCATTGAAAATTTGTTTTTTTTATACCATTTATTTGACTTTTTTCTTACCAGTTGCCATCTTAAGACTTCACACAATGTAGGTCTATTATACAATCATTTATAACAGTAGGAATAGCTTTTCAATGTTCAATTTACTTTACTTTTACCTTTTTCTTTTTTGGGTAGTAAGAATGTTAAGGCACTGCCCAGATGTATAAAGCAAACACTGCAGTATAAAAAACGATGCAGTCAGGGGTAGCTTGGTGTTTGAGGTGTTGGACTGATGATCAGGAGGTCCCTGGTTAGAACCCCAGTGCTGCTAAGCTGCCACTGTTGGGCCCTTGAGCACGGTCCTTCACCCTCAATCGCTCAGATACAATCAGGCGTCGAGATGGCAACCCGGCCCTGTAAGAAACTGCCACTGATATATCTGACTGATATATCTCTAGGGAGGGGAGTATTCATCATCCGATGTGCCCAATGGCATGTGGACAGACTCTTACCTTACCGTGCCTATATATATAAAATAGACCTAAATATTGCTCAATAGTAGCTTTTAGTATTGCTCATTTTCTTTTCCAAAGGAGAAAAAATAGGAGTCATTAATAACACTGAGTGGAGTTTAGCAAGGTTATACCTCCCTTATCTCAGATGCATGCACACAAATATACAGATGAACATACTGTATGCAATGCTCATGCAAAATTTACTTTAAAATACTAATTGTTTTTTAAAAAATCACATGACTTTTCCAAAATATGAAACAATGCAGGCTGTGGTAGTATCGGCAAGATTTTAAAACTACATTTAATTAATTTATTTTAATTTTTAATCATTAGTTGAGTTAAAGATTTTAATTGGCCCTGACTTCATAACTATCTGTCCCCAGGATAAAATGACTGAGAGATGGTGTATTCAAACATTGACAAGTGTTCCAGACCAGCAGTCGCTTTTCTGCATGACTTAATTCCCTTTGGCTAAGACTGTGGTTAAATCATTGTTTTAGTATGAGAAAATAGTATGTATTTTAAATCAACTTTTGCACGTTGTTCTTAAGCAACGTTCTTAAAACATGATGAACTTAATCGTTAGCATACAGACAGATTCTCTTGAATGATCATTCAAGAGACACATTTAGCTAAATAACATTAGCAGAATCAGATTTAATTTCCCAGCCTGCTATATTTTTAAAGGCTATTTTAAGTAAAACTTGGCGACATTTTAGTAACGATTTTCTGTGGTAAAACAGGGAAAAAACATTACAGTCCATTTTTATTAACATGTTCACTCATGACTTGAACGCTTCTTGAGTTTCTCAGCAGCTACTCCATTATACTCGTGCAACTGAGCCAGTGGATTCTGCTCAGTGTTTGGTTAGCCGACTGTAGCAACGGGGAGACAGAGGCATGTTCAGAAGAGAGAATGAAGGAGAGAGAGAGAGAGTGAGAGATTGGTTGTGTGTGTGTGTGTGTGTGTGTGTGTGTGTGTGTCTAGGGACACTGCCAGATGCTTCAGGTCTCCATGACTCCCTAAACCACTCCTCTGCCTTCCACTGTTATATATTTATTTTTTTGTCACCAGCTCCATAATAAGTTAATTAAACCTGGGGATGTAAGAAGCTTATAATAATCATACTGGGAAAAACACACATAATACCTACAGTAAACAACATAAAGTCTCTAAGGCATCATTTTCATAAAACGTTTAAATCTCCTTGGTGGGAAAGTGTGTAACCTGCTGCTGACCTTTTGTCAACTATTGATAAATCTGGTTGATCACACACACACACACACACACACACACACACACACACACACGTTATACATAACATATACAGTAACAGTGAGGTAATGAGGTGACTATCTAGCCCATGGAAAAAACAAAGCTTTTTTATTGATCCGGCTCTGAACCAGCACTGGCACCAGACATGAATTTTCACCTGGTTTATTTTGGTGGAAAAGGGGCTTTAGTTTCTTATATTCCTTTCTCATACTGAAGAAAGCTGTGTAAAATAAAATAAAAAAGTTTAAACATATTTCCCCTTTTATCATAAATATGGTCATAAAACCACATAAATAATATAGTTTTTTAATCAATTGAAATAATATAACAAGTTCATTTAACATTTGCTAACACCTAACATTAGCTAGGGTTTAGCATGTTTTAGGTAGCAATTAGCACTGCTAAGATAACATAGACACATTATCACAATTTGCATCTTACAGGTTTATATTTGTTACAAACCATCTGAACATCCCGAATATTTAATTAATTTAATATAATATAATAAAGTATTGATATATATATATATATATTACATGTAATACCATTTTTAGCGACTAAGGAAATAGTAAATGAGGAAAAACAACAGTTGAACTTATGGTGTTTATATTATAATTTGCTACAAGTGTCGGTCAATCGCAATTACAAAAAAAAAGTCAAAAATCATTCAATTTCCAGTATGTATATATTGTGCTATTTCCAGCATCAGTGTTGTCCTCTGTAGTCACAATGTCAGACTTTCATACTAAAATTTAATTTATTTGTTTTGTTGGTTTTTTTTGTTTGTTTTACATTTGAAAGTCTACCTCTACCAGGTGGTTAATTATTTCATGCTGTCAGCCATGAAATTACCAAAGACGAACATGAAACTGTGTTACGGAGTAAAAACACGAAAACAACCGTTTTTTTGTTTACTTGTTTATTTACTGGTCAGGTGGGACATTTACTTTGGATTGGATTGGCATGAATGCAAAGACATTGTGCGTGCTTGTATGTGTGTGTGTGAAATGTTTTATTGCAGTCAACCTGGCACAAAATATTTGCATAAAGCAAACAACACGACTGGACGGCGTGAGTCACTCGGAGCAGAGCTGAGGAATTCCAGGCGCAAGAAGGCTCTAGCTATGTAGGGTGTATTTTCTCATGGGCATGTAAATATGTCTCCGTTTTTATTCCGTTCCCCTGAGGAAGCTTTGAGGTGATGCAACGGTTATGTCACGCTGATGTGTCACTGGGTGAATCCTTCATACGCCCGCAAAGAGACACATGACAAACAGTATGAAGGAGGGTCATGTCAATTTTAAGTAAAACGTCTTTTTAAGATTTTTCCATAAACATTCTTATTATGTATTATATTTCTAAGTGCTTGCTATTGTTTATGTTTAGTATTCATCGTATTCTAATCCTTCTTTTTTTTTTTTTTTGATCAATTGATTTATATTTTTTTGTAGTTCTTCCGAAGGGAAAAGAAGATGTTAGATATAAAATTGATGAATGAACCATAAGATGTGCTGTGCCTCTACATCTGTCCATACCTGCACATTGTCCAGCTCACAAGGACGAACACAAACCACACTATTTTCCTGATGAGGCTTATTTTTTTTAATCGAATAAAATTATCTAAACTTGCTTTCATTTTGAAGCGCATGTATACCGTGATTGTGCTTCCTCCTGTCACACGTGATTGACGTGAGTGATGTTTGTGGTCACAGCATCACCTGCTGAGGCTGAGACGACTGACACACGTCTAGAGCAAGTTGCGTGAGTGGGTGTTTTCATTGTCACCTGTTAACAATATGCACTAAAAAGCGAATATAGAGCTTATAATAAGTTTTGGACCATTTGAAAAGAGCAATATGTGCTTGTGGAGGTCAGATCAGGAGAAATTGTACTGGGTTGGTTTTTGACTGTTAAATAACAGTCCATTGTCAAAGTTAAAACAGGAATGAAGGATGGTGATGTATTTATATCTGCATCCCAGAAGTTGAAGTACTTTGCTGCTTTGCATGAAGTAAATTCAAAGACTTAAATATTTAATTTAATGTTTCACCGAGTTTCTCCTAATAATTTAATGTTCTTAATAAGATGTTGTTTGGAGTAGTTTTTGATATAATAAAAGCTGAAGAATAGGAGTAAGGACACAGTATCTTTTCTATATTCAATTTTGGAGGTAAATTTAAGGGTGACAAAAATGTGTGTGGCCCCCAGCAATGATCTGGGTTTCTCATGTGGCGCGTACCAATTATCTGTCAACCATGGGAGACATGCACACGCACACACAATGTCTGAATGTTCTCTGGTTAAGACAAAGAGGTGTATAAGTCATGAGCCATTTCCTGAGAATACAAAGCACGTACAGTAGGCATTACGTCCATCTGTTAGTACATCAAAGAGCATGAACTGTTTTCATGTTTTGTAGAAATCCGGCTTGACGAGCCATAGGAAGTATTGCTATATAAGGGTCGTCTAGAGAAAATATAGGTGAACATTAATACAGGATCACCACTGCCTTTGGACTATGATGTGCCAAGCTAACAGTCCACTACATAATGTTGGTTCCTGTTAACAAATTGCAATGCATATTTACAGAACATAACAATAGTTTTGTAGTATGATGTAAATCTGCCCATACCTGCACATATTTCTATGCGAATAAAACAACTCCCTCATTGTGCTACCTGATTCTTTACATAGTAACACTTCCTATAGCTAATGTCTGCTGGATCCCTTTTGTTTAACTGGAAAATGCTGATGTATTTCCTATCGTATGTCTCCAGGTCTCTCTGTGACTTACATGTCAATGGCTGGTTCTTTTGATGTACACGGCATTTGTGACACAGGGCACCTGGCCAAAACCTTAAATATACTTGCTTTGCTGATAATCAGGCACATCACATGTGCGTGTGTGTGTTTGTCTCTCTCCCTCGATTCTTTTAATTTACTTCTTAAAACTTAACAATTGGGGCACACTTCTTAAACCTAACATCAAGGAAACAAACTTAGAAGACAATGTGCCAGTGAGAGATTCGTTTTGTTAGTGAGTGAATATAAAGAGATTTACACCAGATAAATGGATCATTTAGGTACTCTCACATGTACAGTCAAGTTCGTACTCTTTAAGTTCCTCCAGTTTAGAGGCCAGAGATTTTTCAGTGGGGTTTCAAGTGTTTCGTGATTGACAGATAATGGTTATGTTCTGTGAAAATGCAAAGCTGGATGCTATGCAAACACCATATTACAGTAGAGTAATTTGGGGGCTAAGATGCACGACATGGTAATATTTCTGAAAGGAAATGAAACAGAGAGGTAACAATACAACACTACGAGATGCATGACATGAGATACAGTACATGCTCTGTGTGTGAGAGGCTGTGTGAGTTGAAATTCTAAACCCTGTTTGAAACATAAAGGGCCACTGATGTGGTCAGACATTGTGTGAATCGATGTTAATCGGCAGAAATCCTTCAAATAGAGGTTAAAATTGTGTTACCTTGAGGTTGTATTTACAAAGTTGTGTTTGGTTATCTACTGTTCTTGCTGGGTTATTAATTATATTTACTGGTGATTCAATAAGTGGTTGAACGTTTGTAGAAATTATATAGAATTATCTTTGTTTCCAGCAGATGAAGCTCAAGGTCAAGCTTCCTTCATGTTTAAAACATATTTTAAAGGTATTTCTGGAACACACAGTAATGAGAGGAACTTTTTTTTAACTTTTTGCATTAAAGTTGTGTTTATTTTCGGGTTTGTATGTGTTTCACTTCATTTAAAATGGACATGCCCTGCAGAAAATATAAAAATATCTTGAAAGTAGTAAAACGTATCTAGAGTTTGCTACTATAAATTTACAATAAACCAAAAATGTCTTATTTTAAAAGCTATTTATTAACATCTTTTACTATTTTTAAGCTTCAAGTTCTATTAAGTACGAATGTTCAGATAATGTTTCAAATTGTAAGCATTTATTTATAGACAGAATCGAAATCTGCTTGGAATCGAGGTATTTGACGAGTGATGATATAGAGCATAACAACACTGGGACGTTTAACTGTATGTATAACTGCATATCACAGGTTTTTTTTAAGAATGTTTAATTAACTGTCAGTCGGCAGCATGGGTAAATTAGGTCAGTATGGGAAGTACTGGAAAGAGGTTAGAGCAGCTGCCTGCCAAAAGCCATGTTCAAAATTGTTCCATGTTGTTCCCAATTGCCCCTGAACCCTGCAGGTTGTTTTGTTCGTGGCTGACGCAAGCTACAAACCTCTCTAACCCCTGATCAAGGGCTCTACTTAATGGCTCAAATTATTGTACACCCTAATGCACTCGCTTTCCATTTTACATTATTTGGGATTCAACACCGGAAAGCCTGAAGTTATAGTAAGTGGAAACATAAAGAGAAACTTAAAAGATTTACAAGATGTTGCTTCCTAGTTCTGAAAGTTGCAGAATAATATGTGTTGGATATGTGTTTTTCATGTAACTGTTTAAAAAAAATAATAATAATGTAACTGTTACTAATAAATGCCGTTTGTGGAACTGTTATATTAAAGCAGTATTACACTCGGGCTGCACCCTCATGTCTATGACCTTATTAAAGCCATGCTGATAATCTGCACAACAGCACTCCCTCTCATGCCATATTGCTTAAATATAGCTTGAAAGGAGTAAAATTATCTATGAAACCAGACTGAGTAATTTTATATGTCATTTACAATATTCTCATAGTAAGTAAGTATCTAATTTAATACTATATATAGTATATAATAAAATATAGCTTTCCGTAGTTTTGACAACCTCAGAGGTAAATTGCAGTCACACACTTAAGTCATCAAGGTTAAACAATACCAGACATTTCTCTGTGCTTTTACAAGAGTTCTTTTTCCATGTTTTTTTTTTCTTTTATAATGGCTTTCTCCTGCAGGTAGTGTGGTATGAGCCTGAAAGGAAGGTTTTATCCATCAACGACAGTACACAAGGTCCAGATTCTTTGTGATGATCAGAATAGTTAAGGAAGATAGATAACTTGTCTTTGCTAAACAGCATCATAAAGGGCTTCAATTACATCTCAAGAATTCTCCACTGTGGCACAAATTAGCCTGGTTAGAACTGTGCAAATGCTAAGCCAAATCTGTTTCAGTGATTATCAGAGTGGCGGATGAATCATTTGAAGGAGAGACTCAGTGAAAGACGCTTGTCACGTCGGTGGAGTGGAATTTGCTGGAGAAGTGATTAGCAGAGTAGCTTTTAAAAGCAGGTCTGTTTTAATAATTGTCATCATGCATTTCGAAAAGCCTGTAGTGCTGATGGTTCAAGACTGCAGGTAATAGATGAATGACCTGTTTTTATATTCATTTTCGCTTCTTTCATGGTCTTACACGCAACGTTAATCGGAAGTTGACATGCAAGTTTAGGATGTGACAAAAGTGTTTGCACATTTTATGACACATTCCATTTTAACCTGTGTCAGTGATGAGTTTTTAAAAAAAAAAATTATCATTCTCTATTTCTAGTAGATTAAGCACACAGGTCTTAAAGTTGGAAGCAAATCAAATCAGTCATTCAGGTTACTGTGGTGTTGGGAATTTTTTTGTCACCATTTAAACTAGACCTGACTGACATACCACTGCTGGAAAAGTGTGAGCAGATGCCCTCAGGGAGGCAGCTCGGTTCCTGACACATTTCTCAGATGTCTGTGATTCAGTCTAGCAGCTGGAAGCAGTCCGAAACCAAGCTAAGTCCACCATGTAATAAGATGCATCCGGCAAGCCAGCTAAAGCAGTAAGATTAAAAGTTAATGACTTGTTTCATACAGTTATGTGGTACACTCCAGATCTAGGTTCTTAGATTCGAGCTTAGGAGATGACTAAGGCAGGTGTGATGTTGTTAACAATTACACCATTACTAGAAATTAGACAAGGGACGATGTCACATTTCTGATACTGAAAAGAGTACCAGCGATACAGGCTTTAAAATAATGTTTGTTTTCATTACAATTAAAATAATTTCTAACATATTGTATAAATACACTTCCTGGCAAAAAAAGTCTGACACTAAAATATTTCATTAAACAGTCTAATAGTCTTTAGATTTGATTGCAGTGTGCTGTATGGTGGGCAATTTACGTGTAAAAATAATTGCTCATGCTGCCAGAAACATCAGAGACTTGTACAGTGGCCACTATGCATGATGGGTGCATCGCTTCATGTGCTTCCCTTCTTACCCTGACTCTAGGTCTTATGGATCGCTCTGAATAAGGTTAATGTGGAATTTATGCTCCCCTTTATGCTTTCTTCAGTCTCCCTATCACGTGATTTTCTTATGGAGAATCTTATGGAGTTCTCATCACAATTTTGTGTATGGAAATACTCTTAGTTCCACTTATAAACATAGTTCTCTTTTCTACTGTTGATGTTCTACGTTGGAACTTCACCATACGCTTAAGTGATCTCCATTAATGATTTATTTCTGACCACATTTCTCCCACAAAGCTGTTGGTTCCGCACAATCCCTGCAGGTTTTGATAATGTGTTGGAACGTTCTTAACTTGATGCATGCCAATAAGTTTAAATTCTTTTTGGTTTTGGTCAGGCAATGTAGAGTATACATTGATCAGCCATAATATTAGTAACGTACTGTAACTTATTCTCTAGGTACCAAAATTCCAAACATTAATTAATGGCGTTTTTCCCAGAGTTTATATATATCTACAAAATAGACTGCAAAGAGTTTGCCACCCTATATCAGATAAATTCTCTCTATTCATACTACAGCACTATTGAATTCCCCAAACCGATTGGCTCAAAGATGTTGATTAATTTCCAGTACCGTCACGGCTCTGAGAAATCCGTTTACAAGGCAAATCACAGGGTTCTATTAACACCTTCACCGTAATGCCATCCCGTTTCCATAGTAACAACTTACACTGGCCATGACTGACGTGCAAAAGCTGTGTTTTTTGAAAGGTTTTCTGCAAAGAAACATATATATTTCAACTTTTCCGGGAGGCATAGCAGTGCTTCAGACACTGGAGCATTTATATCTCAGCGGTGTTTGACTGACACAACAAGCTGCATTTTTGAGCTTATTAAGTTAAAGGGAGAGAGAAAAAAGTGAGAGGCTGGTGCCTGTAAAACTTTAAGTAAGTAATCATAGAAACTACTGTACTGCCGTTACTGGAGCATAATCAGCTTCCAGGTGGGAATGGTTTTACGCCTCACATGAGTTCTCACACCCTCCTTTCATTGTTTATTATTAACTTCTTTACTTATTTAAATCTGCACTAGACACCATGGAAGATGGCTTCCTTTCATGATCCTGCATTGAGAGGCTTCCATGATCTAAATCATTTCATACAAGTTTTTTTTTTTTTTCATATTAAATAGCCAGCTATTTAAATTACTGTAGTTTTTTTGCAAAATATGAAAAATGATTGTACCATCAGCCACGGTTGAGAAATATAATTTATGTAATTTTTTTTTTTTTCATAACATATCAAATAATACCAGATTGTTTATAATCAAGCCTACTCACATCCGAAAATCTGGCAGTTTTTCCTCACAAACAGCATCATCTGGTGTGTTTGCATTTCCTACACAATGCAGCAACATTCTCTTAAATTTCCTTTTAATTTTCGGTTCAGAGGGGGAAAAAAAGGCAGTGACAGATGCACCAAACGTTCGTAAACATCTCAATCTGCTCTTACCCAGGTGAGCTGAATGATGAAGCCCACTTGATATTAAATTGGAGGTGCATAGGGTTAGCATATAATTAGCATTGGTTACACCTTGAAACACCATGTAAGAGCAGGTGGATGTTGTGCCACACACAAATCTTGGGCTAGAATTGGACAAATGCCACAGAAGAAAGGTAGTAAGAAGAAGAAGAACTACAGCAGGAGTGAAATCAAAGTACTTTGTAATCAACTTGAACTTAAAGTAAGCACGTAATCTAGAGCGTCATCACTGACGTTACATTTAAATCAAAAACACGTCAAGATGGTTTGATGGCACATGGCGTCAGGGCATTACCACCGTCACCTATGTTAGAGATTTGTAAAGTTGAGGGTTTTTTAATAACAGTTCAACTGGATAGTGGTTTCCATAATTATGCGTTTTAGAGTGCTCTTGGCAATCCGAAACGCCTCAGCATCCATTCATCCGTCTCATCACATCTGTGTGATCTCTAAAAACACACTCTCTGCATAAGCCCTGGATGGCCAAAGCATCTAACAGCAATCTGTAAACCATTCAGAAGCAGAATGCACCCAAGCGTCCAAGGGTTTTTATAGTCTTAATTGGGATCAATTGACCAAAAGTGTCTCTTTAGCCCTGGAATTCAATGATCCAATCGTCATAATTCCTCTAAAAACATATAATAATTGAAAATTGATTTGATGATGCATTTTTTTATGTGTCTCAATTTTAAAACTGTTTCCATGCATCCGACTCTAAGGTGCGCACTGTAGGGTTTATCTCGAGTACGCTCAACCTCTGGTAAAATTCTCTTACCTAGCAAAAGTAAATAAAATATCCCAAAATCCCAGATATGAATGGATACGAACAAAATAAGAAAAAATTGTAGATATGATAAAAAATAAGATTTAATGTGTTTGTACACGTTTTTTTTGCATGAGGCCCAGTGTGTTATATAATGCATAATGGCGATAAGATCATGACGTCAGAACGCAAAGTATTTTACAACTTTAGGACACAGAAGCTAAGTTAGAGACCAAGTAGTAATAGTTGTGGAGGTCGATGTTGCAGTGGTGCTTATTTCATTCGACTTAAAAACACGGTTATAAGGTGAGCGCTTGATGTATTATCGACCACCATAACCGTTCCCTCGACCGGTGTGAAAACATGTCATAAATGGACCATGACTTTTCAGCTTTCCAGCTCACCTTCATCCAAGTTATAAGTAAGTTATAGTCAAACACACGTAACGCTAATGTCGTCCCTGCTAGCTGGTGTTAGGTTGCTTCTACTCAGCTAACTCTGCACAACTAGATTCCTACGTGTCTGCAAAACCTATTAAAGAAAACCTGTCTGTTATAGGCTAATAGGCCAAGTTTGTGTTGGTACTGTTTAAGTACATGTATTTAAGTATTGCTTCTTGGCTCTGTACCCAATGTTGCACTCGATTTTCTCACAATACACTCCTGTTTTTTTTTTACATCGATTAGTTTTTAAAGAAAATGGCGGCCACTACCCAGAATGCAATGTGTCATGATGTTGTTGCCTAATTTCTATACCTACTGTATGTCAGTACAACAGTTCCACTTCATCACCTCAATGCTCCATGTGGTAGTCCTGCCGCAGCTAATCTTCATGCACTGTGTATACATATAACTCTTTCTTTCTTTCTTTCTTTCATGTAGCCATGTGTCAGTGATCTTGCATTTGGCATAGGACATGCTGCTCTCTTCTAGCTGTTTAATATCGCTGCCAATCTGACTATCTCTGACTTCACAGGCCATCTGCTAGTGTGTGTTTTGTGTTCATACATTAAGAGCCTTGGTCTCGATCCGACTGGACATGCTACGCAATATCTGGCAACGTCTTAGTTCACACGTCTGGACTTGAATAATTAGTGTCAAGCTCACAGTGAGACCATGAAAGCCCAGGCCTCTTGACTATTCTTCTGTCACATTTTAATTTCTTTTTAGTTGCCTTGGCTCTCCATTCATCATGTTATAATAGGGTCTATACCATTTCATCCATTTACCATTGTAAAAATCCCGTCACTGCTCTTTTTACGCATTTGAGGGATGGATTGATGGTCTACTGCACTGTGGAATAGGCCTGTCTGCTATATCCTTTACAAATACACTTCATCTTTACTTGGTCCTTCAGAGGAATCAGCCCTGCTCCAGACAATAAGCACAGTACTGTAGATAGCTCGGATTCTGTGCCGTTAATGTGTATGTTGATTTACTTGTGAGTCACTAAAGCATTAAAATTATTACGTCAGTGTCGGCACAGTTGCATAACATTTATTATTTAATAATGATTTTACCAACAGTCTACCTACTTCACATTTTAAAGACTTATCTTACAATAGTATGGGCAAAGTGTCTCAATTCTAGCACCACACACACACACACACACACACACACAAATGTACCCATTTATAAATATTGTATGTGATATGCATTTTGTGCTTTGATGACTGTAAAAAATTAAATACATTTAAATTTATTTGTATTGAAATTTTAACAGTGGGCATTGTAGCAAAGCAGCTTCACAGAAATTATATATGTATAATATACAGTATATACTGCTGTCAATCAACTTCTGGGTCACATCCTAACTGATGGCAGCCCATTCTTGCATGATCAATGCTTGGAGTTTGTCAGAATTTGTGGGTTTTTTGTTTGTCCACCTGCCTCTTAAAGATTGACCACAAGTTCTCAATGGGATTAAAGTTTAGGGAGTTTCCTAGCCATGGACCCAAAATTTCGATGTTTTGT
>JAOVVB010000050.1:10639873-10651992 GCA_028570985.1 Heterobranchus longifilis | reverse complement strand
GTCTAGGAGACATAAATGATACGTTCTTGAGAGCTCTTTTCTAATTTTCTTTTCCTCGGGTGACTAGCGTAAGGCAAGGTTGTCTGATTGGATAATTGCATCAGTGATCAGGTGTATACATGTAGGCTTCTAAAACGTGATTGGTAAGTGTATACCATATCAAATAGATTTACTAATATTTCATTATTTTAATGATGTCATCCTGGTTTGACTTATTATTCAGATTAATCATTCTTAAAGAAGTCTACAAGTTCTGCACTTTTAACCTGTGCTTGGTGGAATGCTCTCTATTAAAGCATAAATGATTGTTTATTCGTTCATTCATTCATTCATGCATCTTCAGTACCTGCTGACTAACCTGTGATTAGGATGGAACCTGTGATTAGGATGAAACCAAGGACCCAGCCATCTTTGCTGAAAATTCTTTCTTATTATTTTTATTTTTTGCGCCTGTGAATAATTTCAGATTAATAATTGACAGTGTATTTTTTTTGTGAAGTCTTCTTATTTATCACACCATCGTTAGACATGTGCCTGAAATTGCCGTTGAACTAAATTTCTTCTCATACGATGCAAAATAGAAACATGTCTATAACAGACTCATACTGTACTTCAATTACTGTGGTCAAGTTCACCATAGTTCTAATTGACCAAAGTCTTAATTATACACACATTATGGCAGCTTATATAAGACTCTCCCCTACTACTTATACTGTATACTGTACTAATGCATAGTTGAACCAAATGCTTTAATTTCAATTAAGCTGTGTGAATTTTTCTTCTTTGTTCAGAAAAATGAGATGTTTGATTAATACGTGCATCAAAAAGATACACTATATTGCCAAAAGTATTCGCTCACCTAACCTAATAGAACTCCTTTGGGATGAACTAAAGTGGAGACTGTGAGCAAGGCTTTCTTGTCCCATATCAGTATCTCACAAGTACCTCACAAATGCGCTTCTGGAAGAATGGTCAACAATTCCCATAAACATACTCCTAAACCTTGTGGAAAGCCTTCCCAGAATTGTTGAGGCTGTTATACTGTAGCTACAAAGGGCGGGCCAACATCATCATACCCTATGGATCAAGAATTGGATGTTACTCAAGTTCATATGCATTTGAAGGCAGGTGAGCAAATACTTTTGGCAATATAGTGTACATACCAATTTATGCTTTTGTGCTTTTTTGAATACAAACATTTTTTTTCATTCTCAAATTCCGTCCCATATTATCATTCTCTGCTTTAAAAAGTGAGCACCACATCACCCATCTTGAAGGTAAAACTGTAGGTCATTATAGGACTCTGTCTCCGAGTGTCATCTTTATCAAACGCTCTGCCTTGGCTCTTTGTAGTGAGAGTCTGGGAAAAAAGGAGGTTTCCATCGACAAAGGGTCGTTCATGATGAATTAATAATCAGGCAGACTAATGGCATGCAGAATGTAAAATGTTTTGAGTCTCATTGCAATTTTTTATTCGGTTTAGAAGCTCACTCTTAATTGTGCCTTCCAGTCAGACGACTGGATATGGTGCTTCACATCTGAAGTAATCCCATCTGAACATTTCTGCTTGTCAAGATTCTGCCATTACGAGGTTTCTGGTTTTAGTCAGAGATTTTTGATATAAAGGGGGGAGAAATCTGATGGATTCAGAAACATGGAAATAGATACAGCTATGGGTTATGTATTAAATCGGAAATGACTCCACCTGCCTGGGATCCAGAAACAGAAAAAAAAAATTGTATACAGCATAATTATTGCTATAATTAGATTTTTTACTTCAACATCAGTTTTACTATATCATTATTACAAATATGATATTACACGCCACCGAATACATAGACAGATAACTGACAGAAATGAAGGAAAAGTGTGTTTGGGGTGGAGTTATACACACACACACAAAAAAAAATTCAAAGATTAAAAAGTAAAAAAATGTTTTTTAATAATTCAGACAATATTTTTATAATGATATTATAATGAAATAATAAACTATATTACAGTTTTACACACACACACACACACACACACACACAAACCTATCAGACACATCAGCCAGAAAATTTAAACCTTTAACATTAAAACCACCTAGGCTTTGCTTTCCACTGGAAAGTGGACTCTGGGCAACTCTGGCCCCTCTGGGTGTTGCTCCACAGGGCCTCTGGCAGTGCGCTTTGGTGTCTGGCACGAGGAAGTTGGCAGTTGGCCAACTTTGGGTGGGTCCTCCGTGGATCGGACATTTTTGTCTGGCCCATCCCATGGGTTGTTGATTAGATTGGGATCTGGAAAGATTGGAGGCCTTGGGCTCTGTTCCTGCTGGGTTCTGTGCACAGAATGATGGAGTGCACTTGGTATTTTGGTACATTTCTATCGTGACCATTATTGCCTTTTTTTTAAGGGGTTGCGCTGCATCGGCTGGATCGGACTGGAAGGGCTGGACTTTGCTGCCCATGATCTTGTGACCAGTTTCTTTGTATATAATTGATAATCATTGTTAATGTGTTGATATTATGTGGTGTTAATATTATGGATGATTGGTGAATGTAGCAATTCAATTTCAAGGTCTTGACTGGTCAGCTAATATTCACTAATTTGAACTAATATGGGTCTCAAGTAACTGCAGATCTAATAAATAAATAAATAAATGAATAGATACATAAATAAATGACCATTTATTTTCCCTAAGACTTTTTATGATGTTAAGTGTTTCCTAATGTATTCTATCCATTAGTTTCCATTTTACAAATGAGCAGCAGTTTAGAAGCTACTCTTATGATTACTCTTAGTCCAGTATTTTGTATGTAATTATTCTAAGTGTAATATGATACAGACCTTGATCTATTGCCGTACATGAATATAATGTAATAAGTTATGTTGGTTTCTACCTGCTACAAAGCCTTCCAGAATTGTTGGCACCCTTCCTAAAATAAGCAAACATTAATATAGAAACACTTAGCAATGAGTAATATATTATGGTCAAATAAACATGGACATTTGCATACTTGGATTCCAATTTTTTTTTTTTTTTTTAATATACTAAATTAATTTAGTACATATTATTGAGAAAATAAAAACATAAAAACAAGTAAAAAGAAATAAAAAGAAATACATTTCAGTATATATTATAATACAATAATATACTTTATTCTAATTGTAATTAAATAATTGACATGAATACATTATAATATTACTATTTTATCATTTTATTAATATAATATTATAATATTAATATTTCAGTCATAATTATAATTAGTTTTAAGGACAAAGCTACATAACTTTTTCTTCTTGGTAGAATGGATATCTTGTACCTTTAGTAAGCAATTTATCCTGGTCAGGGTTGTGGTGGAATGCTGGGCCATAGGTGGGGAAAACAACTTCAGACTTTAGTCCATCGTAAGGCAGCATGCAAACACATTCAATCTTTTATCCACTTCTAACAGCAATTTATACTTCTAACAGAAATATATTCTTAGCCAATCCACAATGTTTTTAGGAGGAAACCAAAAAACACAGAGAAAGCCCATGCAGGCTGAGGAAGAACATGTTAAAATCCTCACCTAATACCATGGTATATATTAACCAGAAATACACAGAGCAATGGGCATGTCAGGGTAAAAAGGGAAGAACATGAATCGATTACATTGATCACATGTGATTTCACATATTGGCCACTGTACAAGCTTCCGGGAGGAGTGTTATGATCTGGGATTGCTTCAGTCGTTCAGGTCTAGGGTTAGCATTATTATGTGACTATAAAATTAAGTCAGCTGACGACCTGAATGTACTGAATGACCAGGTTATTACATCTATTGAGTTTTTTTTCCTGATGGCATGGACATATTCTAGCACTCAAAGTGTGAAAACGTGATTCTGTGAGCATGAAGAATAATTTTTACGCATGAATTGGGAGCCACTAAATGTCTTTGAGATGTGTTGTAGAAGACACTGAGTGGTCTGATCTCTCTGCATTGCAAACAATGCTAAAAAGAATACATGCTGTAATCAAAGCTAGTACAGTGGAAACTTGGATTATGAGCATATCGTTCCGGAAGCAGGCACATATTTCAAAACACTCGTAAATCAAAGTAAATTGTCCAATGAAAATAATGGAAACTCAAATTATTCATTCAAAAATGTGTGTGTGAAGGGGCATGGTGTCAAATTACGCACGCACACACACAGCGGCATGCTGACCCAGGGAGAGAGAGAAAATAGATCTTTAACCTCTCTAATAAGACTTTCTTTTGCTTTACACGCGTGCACACACGTGTGTTATAAGAAGCAGTACATGCGCGCTGTACACACACGCTTACAAAAATAAAATAAAATATGTTTTACGCACACACACGCGCGCACGGATGTTGATTATACCAGTGAGATACGCACTATAAGACCCAGCAGGGGAGACGATTACCCATAATTCCGCAGCGTAAGAGAGAGAAAAAACATTGGCTCAGTTGTGATCATCAAGACTTGCTCGTTTTTCAAGTCAAAATTTATAAAAAAATCTTTGCTCGTCTTGCGGGACAGGTTCCACTGTATTGTGAAGATTCAAGATTCAAAGAACTTTATTAATCCCAGAGGGAAATTGCTTAAAGACCTGACCATCAGTCTGCTACCAGTCAAAAATTTTAACACACCTCTCGCGAGATCTATTCTAGCTGACGTTTGTGTCTTAAAATAATAACTGACTGTCATTAATTAATTATGTATTGCCATATAATTGTTATATCATAGTTCTTAAAAAATCCAGTATTGTCATAGAATGCAGAAAATAAATCCAAACTTTTAACTGGTACTGTACGGTATATGTCCTGATTAAACATCCTAATCCTCATTTAGTGCCCCCTTTGCTTTTATAATAAACTCTCGTATGAAAAGGCTTCAAAGTAGACTTTGGAGTACAGCTGTGAGGATTTGTATCCATTCATTATAATGCTTTGTATTATCCAGCACAAAATGTTCTTGTCTAGTATTTTAATATACATGATGATTTAAAATATGAAATACTAGAAGTAAAGAATTGTCTTTTGTGGTATAAATGTAAACTACTGTCAAAAAATGGTGTAGTGGTTTAAATAAGTGTGTTCATGGTATAAGCATGAACATATTTTCTCTCCATTCCACACAGCATCTCACTGTTTTTTTTTTTTTTTGGCCTGAATCCACATAACTTACATACCTTGTGAGCATGTTCCAGTGTAATGATGTGCTCTGGTTCTAATCCTTGACAGCTAGATAGGATACGAGCAATTAGCACGGATCTGCTCTCACCTCCCTAGCCTCTGTGCCGCGATGTCCACAGTCGCTAATTACTTCCATGGCTTAGATTCGGTCATCTGAGAGCTTATTTCATAACTGCCTCAAAGAAGTCAAAATTGATTTTTCTCCTTTCAGAGCGGATGCTATGATAGGATGGTCACCTGACCTCACCTCAGCTCACTCTGGTGACATCTATATGGCAGGGCCCTGAGGAGAGAAATCTAAACTGTTTTAAAGTGTCAGGGGTGGAATTAGAGCCTCGGCAGTGCTCTGTGCCTGGGGTCTGTCAGCACTCTGCTGTCCCAGTGCTAATTTGCCACACAGTCGTAGTGAAGTTAAAACAGAGCTCTGGCCATAGTCATGGAGAACGATTTCTATAGACAACCTCAAAGGCCACCTGTTTTTCGCAGCTGAGGAGCGCTCACTCCAGGGTTCTGATTGAGCAGGCTGTCAGAGGATGCCATCGATTGAATGGAAAAAATGAACGGACCTCATGCTGCCGGAGGGAGGACAGTTTGGAAAACAAGAACACAAAGGTGACAGGAAGGAGCAGCAAGCCCCACTGCCTCTCAAAGACATAAGACTATAAGGAATGGCATGAGGAGACAACTGTGTTTTTTCCCCCAACACTTTCTTTTTACATATTTGGGCATCAGTGCTACTATAATAGTTATCCCTGAATAACTGGACAGAATAATTATTGAAATAAAATATCACACCAACCACGTGCTTGTCTTTTCATATTCCCACTTAGCTCTGACGACAGTGGTGGGTCATGATGTTAACTAGAACTAGATTTCTTTTAACAAGAAAGCGTGTCCCCTGTGCACTTTGGTCTTGCTAGTGTTGTGTGTGCTGGTTGAATTGAGTCTCTGTTGAGGTAGAGAGTTCAGCTTGGATAATCAGTGGATTAAGGGGTTCATTTTGAGGCTGGAGTATTGTGCCGGACCCAGGTTCCCTTGTGGTCTTTACTTGTGTTTGGCCGTTGTTGAATGGAAATGAAGGTCAATTAATTCTCCAAAGAGATTGCCATCCAGACATAGAGGAGCAGGAGTCTATGATGGGGATGGACAGGAAGAGTTTATAGAAAAAACAGCATTTTGTTTGACTATGCAGATGAGGTGATTGACAATAAATAGAGCGCCTAATCAAAATTGGAGCATTATTGCTGCACTGAATCTTACTTCCTGGCAGTGTCAATTGTAAAAGCCTGTGCACTAATACACAGTAAAAAAAGGACTTTTTATTTTCTATTTCTCCCCAATGTTCTCTCCAAATTTTGTCATGTCCAATTCTCTCATGTCTGGTTAGGGCACTCCCACATCAGCGACGGCTACCAAGCAGAGAGGGTAGCAACAGGACATTTTTTTATACAGTATAAATTTTCTACAAATCTGTTTTTTAACTCTTCTTGCTGCTATACAAAATGTATAAACAGCATATTTAATTGCTTTCTAACAATCGTGACTATTAACAGTCTAATTAGTTTTTAATTTGGCCAAAAACTGTCCACTTTTTAAGCATACATTTAATGTGACAGATAATAAACTGAGTTAACTGATTTTAACAATATTTATGTATAATGTTCAGTTGCATGCCAAGTTCAATGAGCAATGCTACACGCCGATCAGACATATAAAATAAAAGCACTGACAGGGAAAGTGAATATTATATAACATTGATTATCACCTGATATTGACACTTGTCATGGAAGGGGTGCGATATATTAGACGGCAAGTGAACAGTCAGTTCTCGAAGTTGATGTGCTAGAATCAGGAAAAATGGGCAAGCATAAGGATCTGTGAGACTTTAGACTAAAGCTGGGTTTAAGCATCTCCAAAACTGCAGGTTGTGCAGTGTATTCTAACGTATTCTAAGGTAGGAAACTGGTGAACTGGTGACAGAATCATGGGCGTCCAAGGCTCATTAATCTGCACAGCAATCAAAGGCCAATCCCAAAGAAGAGCTACTGTAGCACAATTTGCTAAAAAAGTTATTTCTGGCTATGACAGGTAGGTAACAAAACCCACAGTGCATCGCAGCTTGCTGTGTATGGGACTGCATAGCCACAGACTGGTCAAAGTGTCCATGTTTACCCTTGTTCACTGCTGAATGCTCCTACAATGGGCAAGTGAACGTCAGAACTGGGCTATAGAGCAATGCAAGAAGGTGGCCATGTTTGATAGACCACATTTTCTTTCACATCATGTGAATGGCTGGGTATGTGTGACCCAATTACATGGGCAATAGATGGGTCCAGGATGCAATATAGGAAGAATGCATGCCAGGGAAGACAGTATGGTGTTCTTGAAAATGAGCTGCTGAAAAACCCTGAGTTCTGGCATTCATGTGGATGATACTTTGACATGTAACACATACCAAAAATTGTTGTAGACCAAGTATTTCTTGATGGCAGTGGCTCTGCTGCTAACGCCTTGGTGCCAGATACCACAGGACACCTTCAGAGGTCTTGTGGAGTCCATGCCTAGATAGCCATGCCTCAGAGTTGTTTTGGTGATACAAGAGGGACCTAGTAGGCATGTGATTTTAATATATATATATACATATATATATTAATAATATATAATATATATACAGTACGTATATTAATGAAGTCAAAACACCTTCTATTTTTGAGAGTAGCAAGCAAATGGAGAGCATGTTAAAAAAAAAAAGCAAATGATGACTCATCCTAGCTTACACGAGAATTAGCCTGCTGTAATTGTGTTATTGTGATGGACGAACTGTACATCCTCACTGCCTGTAGCACAATATACAGTACAATGCTGTACATATTACAGACCTATATGCACTGAACTAAAATGAGCACGGATACACGCATACCCAGGCATACCTGAAGAAATACCAGTGAATTTTGCATTCAGTGCATACGTTATTTGCTCTCTCATTCAACTGTGGAAGAAACTTGGAAGGGAAGTGAACTCTCTGCAGGCTCTCTAGCTGTAATGGCATGAGAGCACATTACATTAATCTGACTAATGATCTATCGCGTTGAATAAATAAATCTACAAGAGCAATAATGTACTTTAATAAGAAAAGCTAAAGACCATTTGGATGAAAAATTACCTCTCAAAAGTCTTAAATCAAAGAATAAATCAGATTTTCCTAAAATTGGTGACAAAGCAAGCCATTTGAGGCTGATATTAATAATCAATCACTTGAATATACTTTCTAAGATGCTTTCTGGAGATGATAAGAGAGTAATCATACAGTAACGGTTTGTGCCTTGTAAATAATGTGCACAGTATTTAGAGAATTCTTTACGGGCTGTTGTCCAGTGTTACACTCCAATGTGCATTTTCATATTTGCATTCAAGAAAAATCACAGCTTGTTTGGGATTTTTTTTTTAAAGATTTTTGTGAAGTTTCATTAACCAACCTTTAAGTAAAGTTCTGTGTAAATGCTTTTACATAAATGTTTTGCAGGTCAAGCTTACAAGATGATTAAAAAAAAATCTATATTTTTTGTAAGTATGGGTGAGATAATGATACAACATTGATCTTGTGATAAATTATGTCACTAAATTTATCCATAACAATTATAAATTCTGGAAGCAGATTTGAAAGAAATGTCCATTGTGTTAAATGTTTCAAAATATATAAATAGTATATAATATTTCAATTATATAAATAATGTAATATGTTTAAAATTCTACAGTGTTTTCAGAAATGCGATGATTACAGCACTTCTATATGTTTTATAGACATTAAATCTTAAAACGTTTGTAAGTAGTCATATTTGATGACAAAGCTAACAGAGCTGAAAACAACAAATTAATGGCGAAAGAATGTCTTCTAAAACATGGAGGGTGCTAAATCTTTAAGTAATTGCAACTATTCACTAAACATCAGCTACCCTAGTCACAGACTGAGGGTTATAACGTGACATTTCTTTTGTACTAATTAAAAAGCAAGGGTTATTCTGTGACAACTTTATACTGTAATATAGGACTAATGTAACATTTTTACACATATTTTTTCTTGCACTTACCTACGAGTCTAATGAGATCTTGTGTATCGTTAAATAAAAATAATCAATGGCAGGATGGTGTCTTGAGGCCTGACATAAAAATCATAGGAGTCCGGCTTATACATGCGTTATACACTTTGCCTGCGATGTACAACTGAAAGTTTTTAAAGTGACATTCACAGGATGCCTTGTCGGAGCCCTGTCCATCACGAGTAAGGAGTCAAACTGTAAAATGTTTAATGATATTATGCACAGTGACACTAAACGCACTGACGAGGCCTTTGACAGTTAAAGCCGTGATCATGCCTGCTGTCCTGGGCTTTGTCTTAAATCTAAAACGCTGGCCTTGCATACATATATCGTTAGCAAAATAGATCATGAAGACGGATAGCAAAGAACAGATTTTTTTTTGGTTAATTTTAAAGGCTACATGAGGGGTTTTTAAAATTCAACAGTAATTGGAAGAGGATTTTAAAAAATGTATTTATTTATTGCTGAAGGCGGCACTGTAGTGCTGTCACCTTGCACCTTCTGGATCCGGGTTCGATACCCGTCTCGGGTATGTCTGCATGTTCTCGCCGTGCTTTCTCTGGGTACTCTGGTTTCCTCCCACAGGAAGGGAGGAAGACATGCAAATTGGGTTAACTGGCATGTGTAATTAGCGTGTCAGTGTGTGTATGTGTATGTCCTGCGATAGATTGGCATGCTGTCCAGGTTGTACATGGCTCGTGCCCTTAGTCTCCTGGAATAGGCTCCAGGATACCCCACGACTCCGTATACAGGATAAAGTAGTATAGATGATAAATAAAGTTATTGCTGAACTATGATAGCGTCTCAGGATAGTGAAATGGCACATTGCACTGATCTATTAATGTAGTAATGTAAACATGGCTTTCAGATTGTGACCCCCAATTACAAATCTCATCACTCAAAATCTTTCAAACGTCTTAAATTTACTCATGAAATTATCATATAAAAAAAGAAGTGTTTGTTAGTTTCTCTTCTTACAGCATTTATAAATCAAGTGATCACTAGTTTGGAAAAATGTGAAAGAATATGAATTTTTTACTGAAGTTACTAGATTATCACAAATACTACATTTATTATTATAACACAAATTAATAAAAAAAAGTATTGCTTGTTTCTATATGTGATGTATTTCCTACTTATATCATCTGCCATTTCCTCTTCCTGCTTTTTTATAAATTGTCTGACCCTTTTTAAGCCTAAGTAAGGCCCAACTTGTGACAATTTCTCAATGCTGTTTAGCTAAAAAAAAAAAAAAAAACCCTGCCTTTGCATCTGAGCCTGCTTGAGTCTGATGGATTTCAGATGTCAGTCTAAAAACGGCTTGTGATTTGCTCTGAAAAAGCTTGTGATACAGTGTTAATGTAACAGCTGTAATTTTCAGTAATTAGTGCGCTAATTTCTTCCTTTTTCCTTTTATTCAAAAGCAAAGTTGCTCTATAAAGCAGCACTGTTGGAACTCATTTATCATTTTCTTTAGCTGCACTGCTCTTGCCGCTTTTGTCATCTGTCCAAACAATCTGTTAGTAATTTGCAATTTGCATTTTTCCCCCATCTATTTTGAAGTGGACAGTGTTTCCCTGAGAAACTGCAGAACTTGTAATGAAGCAGCCTAATTGATTTCTATATTTGTAGCCAATTTAAAATGGCTTTGTACTGTATGTATATGTATTGTCCAAACCTAATGACAATACAGGATCACAAACTGTCGTCACCGTCTATACCACTTTGTCTTGTCTCCTATCCTAGGAGACTTATGGCATGAGGCAGGGTTCACCCTGGACTGAGTGCCAATCCATTGCAGGGCACACACACATATACACACAATCACACTGGTTTACACACTACAGGCAGTTTGAGAACACCAGTTCGCCTATTCTGCATGTCTTTGGACTGTGGGAGGAAACCAGAGTACCCGAAGGAAACACACCAAGCACGGGGAGAACATGGAAATCGAACCCAGGACCTGGTGGTGCAAGTCAACATTGCTAACCACTAAGCTACCATGCCACCACATTACAGGCTATAAAAATATTTAAATATGATATAGATCAGTTTTATATTATAAATCTGTTTATGTTGTTCAAACAGACAGTATGATTTAGGTATAGTCTGATAAAAGTTCATACTGTGAAGTACCACTACATTACAAATTCTTTCTCACTGCTATTGCGTTTGATCCTTTTTTATGCAGTTATTGAAGCAAATCAGCATAGGAGATATTAGTTAAATAAACAACTTTATTTATACTAGACAACTCTATACTTGTCTATAGATGAGAATATGAGTTGTTACTATTATTCTACTTTAATGAAAGAGCCATTGCGAAAAGAAAGTGAGAGTAGAAACATTGAGATTTGTAAGAAAGAACATCAGCTATATCTGTATAAAGAATGTTATTAGATATGTCACTCAAAAACTTTCGCAGTGTTATGAATAATGCCTTTTATCTTCATCGATCAGTAAGATAGAATGAATGGTCTTAAGGGTGAAGAAAGCTTGAATTAAAGATTGTGCTGGCTTTTTACATAGAACTATTCCCAACATCTTGCATTCTATATGGAATCATAAAACTTTATTATTTATACTGGTAGTTTGGACAAGGGTTGGATGATATCACAAAATTTTAATATAACGATAATTCACAATATATAGTTTTGCTAACAGACTGCTATATATAAATGTATGGAAACAAAAATAGCAGTGTTTGTATTTAAAAACTGGAAAAACTGATAATCTTTTAAATATATTTTAAAATATTTTTCTCTTTTTTTTACATTTTGCAGTACAGTACAAAATTTTCATCTTTCAAATTGTAGCAAAATTGCAGAAAGAAAGAAAA
>JAOVVB010000050.1:10627812-10639773 GCA_028570985.1 Heterobranchus longifilis | reverse complement strand
TTTGAAGATTAATTGTACGTTTCTACAGTACCAGACAAAAGTTTGTATTGGAAAAAAATAATTGGATTTGTATTCTACATTCTAGAACAATATTGGGAATTTCAAAACTATGAAATAACATATGACATTAGTTAATTAAGTAACAACAGTCAGTTGTTATTTTAAGACATGACGGTCAGCTGTTCTGGAACAGTTCTTGCAAGAAAAGTATTGTCAAGTGCATTTGCAAAACCCATCAGGCACCATGATGAAACTGGCTCTCATGAACACCTTTCCAAAAAAGCAAGACCAAAACTTGATTCTGCTGCAGAGAAGTTCATTTAGAGTTACCAAAAAAAATTGCAATTAGCAGCACCTCAGATTAGAGCTGTTATGAAGGTATTATAGAGCATAAGTAGCAGACACATCTCAATATCAACTGTTCAACAGAATCATTGCATATTTTGCATACATTTTACAAGGTATAGGAAATAACAATCAGGAAAGACCATGAAATTAGAATGTGTGTCCAAACTTTTGACTAGCAGTGCAAGTTTAAAGATTCAGTGCAAAATGTAAACATTACATATTTAAAGGTTATTTGAAAAAAAAAAAAAGGACATTAAGAAGGGTCTTCAGTGTGTGCATACACATTTTTTCCCCTTTTACATCTGTGTACAGTAGATGCCTGTGCTTGAAACTGACTGTCAGATTTCCCCTATTATGATGTCACAAGGCAGGAAAAGAAGTACTGTAGTTTGCATAGACCTTCCTCATTGTCAGTGCTTAATGCCACCCAGGAGTAGCTAATAAACTGCTTTCCTTTCCACAATTGTGATTTTCTCAGCAACTTGTCATAATTAAGGGCGAAGCAACAGTCACTGCTTTGTTGTTGAGTTTACAGAAAAAAACTGTGAACTCTTCACATCCTTTGTGAATGTGAAGAGCCAGTGGATGTTGTTTCTTTTACAATGCAAATGTTCAGACGGATACTGTATGCCTAAAGTCTTGTATGTGTGCAAACCATTTTGCGTCAGACTGTTTTCTTAACAAGGGACAGTTCAACCCTGGATTCACTTCACTTCAAGAGTGGGTCAATTCCGAGTGTCCGTGACTCAACATCAGCTCCTCTGGTTCTAGTGCTGGTGTTTACTACTTGTTTATCAGGTTAGTCTGTTAAACTTTTCCGCTTTAGCAACACAGACTTATTTTGGCTAAAATGGCTTGTACAGTATTGCACACAAAAGAAGGATTTTGAGGATTTTGTGTGAAACATTTTGAGCTGATTTTATCAGAGTAGTAACATGGATGGCAGTTTAGTAACAGGTATAAAGTGACATTTGAAGACTTAGTATAACGATTTATAGCTATGAAAATTCTGTACGGATTTGTAACATTTTACAGTTTAGAAGATCCTGATTAGTATACTGGTGATGCCGAATGCTGAGTGGTTAGAACAGACGAGGGGGGAAATAAGGTCGCTGCTGAGGTTGTTCCATAAACAAATGTGAACAGTTTACATTTTTAAGCACTTTACAGCTTCTCAGTAAGACAAAATTTTGGCCAAACTTAATGATTCAAAACAACATTGCAACACATCTCACAATCTTAAAGATTAAGTAGAGAATTTTAACAGGTACTCAGCATACGAACGCCCCCGCCTTGCGAATTTTCACTTTAAGAAAATTTTCAAGAAATTAACTTCAGCATGTGAAGCATTTTCATCATATGAGCGACCGAGCTGGTCATGTGTACTTTGGGTTGCATCCGGTTTCGCATATTTCCAGTAGCCGATCAAAACTTGTTTGCGTCAATGTTTTTTTTTTGTTGCCATTTTGTGAAATATTTAGTGAAGACATACAGTAGCACTATGGGTCGGGAATTTTAGACAGGATGCCAAGAAGAACCATAGCCACTTTCAGCTGGTGCCAAGAGGAATCATGAATTAAGGTTAAGTAAAATATATGAGAAGTTGTTTTATATATATTTTAATGTAATTATGATGCTGGAAATTGGTAAAATTGGTAATCTTTTTTGGGTGGCTGGACCTGAATATCTGCATTATTAGCATTAGTTCCTATCGGAAAATTCTTTTCGCAATACAAAAGTTTGTCTTAAGAACTTGCCTCCAGAACGGATTAAATCCGTATATCAAGGTACCACTGTAATCCACTTGTTCGGATCAGCATTTGAAAATGTTATAAAAGTGTATTGCGACATAATTAATCAATATATTCTTATCATATCTTCATATTTCCCAGACATATTTATATTATAGTTTAGTAAATAAATGCTGCTGCTTGGTATCCAAAAGAGGGAAAATGTTTTGTAATAATACTTATTCTGCATCCAAAGGTACAATATGATCAGACTATGTTAGAACTCATACATTTGTTATTAGTATGTCCATATAGAGATTTGAGTTTCTTCAAAAGTTCTTTAAATGACATTGGTATACTTTTTATGTTGAAGGTATATTATAGACTACAAAGACAGAGGGTGTGTGTGTGTGTGGGGGGGGGGATTAATAAACCTATCACTGTGTGACTACATGTGAAGCAGAAATGAAAAATAGAATCAGACAGTTTGTCTTATTAGATTTGCAGGTAGCAAAAAGGGAGGATGAATGTAGGCTAGATGGTTATGTGGTGCTTTGTGTGATTTTAGCTAAATTTAAGGCAATAACGATTGTCCCATTTCTCTTCAAAAGAACTGGCATTTAATTATTTGATAGCCTGTGAACCATCTGTACACAGAATCATAAAAGACTGTTCATTTACATTTATTTTAAGTCACAGATAAAACATTGTCCTAATTCAAGTAACTGACCTTTGAATGTTATTTCATCTATGATGAGATTTTATCAGTGTATTCTAATTTGTTATATATTTCCTTCCATATTTAACATCCTTCTATGCACTTTCAAAAAACAAGTATATGAATCGAGCATGAGCTGTGATGCTCAACCTATGAACCAAATGCAAATTTACTCAGATAACTGGGCTTTTTGTTGCCATGGCAACTGCCAGGTTACAAGTTGGCGTACGATAGGTGGACCTGTTGATCTCGGGGTCCCACTGGTTTAATGTCATGGATTAACGTCAGTCTAAAGAAAAGGGAAATTCTTTCAGTTCTGAAGAATATTTTATTTAAAATGGCAATTATTTATTTATTTATTTATT
Organism: Heterobranchus longifilis; assembly: GCA_028570985.1. Classification (NCBI taxonomy): domain Eukaryota; kingdom Metazoa; phylum Chordata; class Actinopteri; order Siluriformes; family Clariidae; genus Heterobranchus; species Heterobranchus longifilis. Next base: position 10,636,612 of record JAOVVB010000050.1, on the reverse strand, counting down.
CATTTTGTATTCAGCTTTCAACATTCATCACCATTAGAAAAGCAATAGGTGGATAGTGTGCCAGGTCAAATCAGTAAAAGCAGTTGAACGTAGGCCATATGTGTCTCTTTGCATTACAAAGGTGAGTAGCGCTCATTACTCAGATGTGAATAGTGTAGAATGCTTGCTGGCTTTGGTATAGTGTGAAATGCTCTTATGAAAGGGGAAACCTATTGAAAATGGTGGACAGTGATAAATCCCACAGTTCCTCATCACATCTGACCGTTTGCTTGGTGCAATTTACTCAACCCCATTCTAGCAATTATCCAGAGAGAGCCATCGGGCAAGTGGAAGCTCCTGACAATTTTGCTAGAAGATGCTGAGATCCCATTCGATCCAAACACCAGTTGGGAGCTGTGCCACTGCAATGTGTGGCCACGGCCAACTCTCAGATTTTCTTCCTCCCTCTGGCAGCACCCTGCAGAGACGGTAATTGCACTGAGCATGCTGAGGAAAGACAGTCTCATTTTTAAAAGTGATAGACACAAGCTACTTACCAGCTTCCCTGTCATTTGCCTCCCTCAACGCCACCATTTATGATATTACAAGTGGATACATGGCATCAACTGCTGTCTTGCCATGTTAACCTCTAAAGGCATGTGGACGTAGCTACTGTAGAGCGCTGCAATCGCCCTGATCTGACAAAGTATTTGGAAGAATATTTTCTAAAATAAGTACTCACATTGCTAATGGTATCTAAGAAAATTTTATTCTTATGTGATATTCTTGTATTTTAATGTAGTCTTAAGGAATAGGCTTCCTGAAGGACTTTTTATTCACTCTCATTTTTGTGTTAAGCCACACGGTGACCTATGAATCATTCAAGCACACAAAACAATCTAACTTCCAGGTGCAGATGATTAGTTAGAGGAACGGGTGATGCCGAATGCTGAGTGGTTAAAACAGACGAGGGGGGAAATAAGGTCGCTGCTGAGGTTGTTCCATAAACAACCAATGTTTACATTGTACAGTATCTTTAGGCACTTTGCAGCCTGTGGCAGTAAATTTAATCTACATACAGTAATAAATGAAATTAAATATGAAGAAATGAAGGGGGCTCAATAATTTTCATAGTATTGTATGTACAGTATTGTAATCGAATGTATTAATTAATTAAGACAAAAATATTGAGACAAAAGTGAAAGTCGATGTTTTACTTACATTCTCAAATTTAAAATTATGACAATCATGATAATAAGAATGGTGGCATGGTGGCTTAGTGGTTAGCACTGTCGCCTTGCATCTCCAGGGTCCGGGTTAATTCGTTATTTAATGCAATGAAAGAAGTTTGTAGTTCACTTGAAAATTCCCTAATTATACCCAGTATCTGTAATAAGCAAAATTGCCACATACTGTATTTCTTCTATCCATGAACTAAATTGATCATCTGACATCCGAATCTAATTAGCACAACTCCTAAGCCTGATAAGCTAATTAATAATCAGAATTTCGACTGTGCAATATTGTGACAGTCTTCAAAAACTATTTGCCTAAATACATAGAAAGCATACGATATTTTTGCTTATATTACAGCATGACTACAATTTCATTCAAATTCAATTCATTCGCCTGTCCTGTCGTTTTTATCCTTACTATTTTACTCACTCACCCTTTTCATGTACAGTACTTTGTAGATGTTCTAAATCGGTTCGTAGTGTAAACCAATCCAACAGCCAGACTCTCTGTGGAGCGTTTGTTATTTTTTGATGAACAGGTCCCCGCAGTGTGACTCACTCCACTGACAGAAATTTGATCTTTCGGCTGCTCCCGCGGACATACTGAGCCAGACAAAAATGTGTAGCATCTCAAGTCAGAGGGATGGAGCTATTAGTTATGATGTGACTTCCTTCACTTAACAAACACCAGCACACGGATGATAAAACAGCCTGTCTGTCAGGGGGTAGTCTACCAGCAGCGGGTTCAGCTAAGCTAGCTATCAAAGAGCGAATTTTAGAGAGAGTGTGAGGCATATCAAAAGAAAGAAACAGACAAAGAACAAGCAATTTTGTAAGAGAGGGAAAAAGGCAGGAAAGCTAAGCAAGGGAAAAGAAGACAGAGAACAAGAAGCAAATATCCTCAGATGATCTCCAAGCCTTTTGCTTTATTCTTGTCTCCGAGTGCCATCAGGAATGAACTGCTTCCAAAGGCAATGTTTGTGACAAATCCTGGGGGTTTGCCTCCACAGTCTCCTTTGAAATGTGACCTACAGCTGAGAAAGAAATCCAGAGATGAAGGTTGGGACGTGTGCAGGATGGCAGAGGCCCATGCAGTGAACATGTGGACCAAGTTGGAAAACATGCTAAGGAATTGAAGGCTCAACATTAAATAAAAAAAGGCAGAAACGTTGCATTCGATTTGCCTAGAATGGAGTAGAATGGTCTTGAATTGTACATACAGATGCTGTGGATGGATTTGTGCTATTTAAATTGTAATTTACCCAGCGGTGTATTAATGGCTTGACAAAGAGTGCTTTAAGAGCAAGCTGCCAGTGTAACCTTACACATTAAACCCCACTGAGATGAATCAGGAGTGTAAACGTGCATAAATTTAAGATTAGAGTTAATAAGCACACCATTGGTCAAAGCCTCGTTATATGGTATATACAGCACCACAACAGCAGCTGATTTTTTTCCTTAGCCCAATTATATTAAATATACTCCTACTCGTTCACTCACTCATTCTCTATACTTTCACTATTGTCTATACTTTTTACTACTTTTTACATAGGCTCACAGGGGGCCTGGAGCCTATGCCGGGAGACTTACTGTATGGCATGAGGCAGGGTGCACCCTGGACAGTGTCAATCCATCACAGGACACACACATTCACACACTCTCCTTCACACACTACAGGCAATTTGGAAATGCCAATTAGTCTAATCTTTGGACTGTGGGAGGAAACCGGAGCACCCGGAGGAAACCCGCCAAGCAGGGGGGAGAAGATGCAAACTCCATGCACACAGACCCCAACGCGGAAATCGAACCCGGATACTGAAGGTGCAAGACGACAGTGCTTACCACAATGCCACCGTGCCGCCATATTAAATACATGAAATTATTTTTGCATATATTGTTTATGTTGAGTAATCAGTCTCCATGTCATGCTGTCAAAGAATTGCCTGAGCAGGGACAAAGAGACAGAAAAAGGGGCAGGGACTGCTGATATGCCAGGTAATGATCAAAGACTTCACTTCCTGTCATTTGTGTAAAGACTCTCATCTGGCTCCTGATGTTTAAGCTGAGCTTGGTGTGCTATCCCGCCTCCATATCGATGCACTGATATTCTCTTTTATTTTATCCCAGGCTTGGTGTGCTTTGATCGGTGATTATATGCTTTCAATCATGGCTGTATTAAACCGCGTGTGTAACAGGAGGACTAGAAATCAATTTATTGTGTGTGCCTTTTCCAGATACACACCAATTACGTAACACAGGAACATATCAACTGTTATGTCAACTGATAACAGGAAGTTATCAGTTGACAAAGTCCACAAAGTCTAATGCTTCATCTGAAAAGTGACAGCCCCCAAGCTGAATATGTTTCAGTAAAATGAATCAAGTAATTTATTTAGACTTTAGTCTGCACCTCAGTACAACTATTCCAAAAAAATCATGTTTTGCAGACAGTCACATACATTTATGTAAATTATTTTCATAATTCTCATTGGACCGGAGGCTAGAAACGGGGCAAAAAATGTAAAATATTAGCATTTAAAATATTTTTCAGTGAACATAATTAGAAAGCATATGACATGTCAACATTTACCAACCCAAACATGAAGCTCAACTGGGAAAAGTTGGCATTATCTGTTAAAATTCCATAGCGCTAGTCAAAAGTAGTAATGTAAAAAATAGAAAACAAAACAACTACAATTTTTCCTATTTTTACCCTTTAACTAATCAGTAATAATTAGGCATTACATTTGTAAACATTATCACCACTCAGTCATGTTTCTTGCTAATCTGGACCTTTATAAGCAAATAATTATGTGTCCCTGGGCCTAAATCATTTGCAAATAAATTCCCATGCTTTAAGACTTTGTATGGTTGACGATGCTTGTTCCCAGTAAACACTAGCTTGCTGTAAAGCCTAAGTTCTTTAATTTTGACATCAAATCTGTTTATGACACCTTATATACTGACAGATTTTCGTTCTTGTGGTATGTAGGAGTAAGGTAACGGTGATAATGTGACAGCATAATTCAAGGTTAAGGACTTTCAAAAGATACCCTGCAGTGTCTCTTGACCCGGGCACTTATGGTGTGGTAATAGCATCATTATGTAACCCTGCTGTATTTATGAAAGCATATAGCAAATGTCATGATGGTGTAATAACTAGACAAGTGTATATTTCCTTCCACCCTAGATTTCATTTTGACGCTTGACCCTGACATATCAGAAGTACAGCTATAAATTGAGTTTTTATTAGGTTCCACAATGAGGGTTAACGTCGTAAAGGCCAGACAAGTAAAGACGTTAATGTAAAGACAGTGGATCTGTTGAATATGAGACAAGAATACATTCCGAAGGGACCCCAGTCTTATGCCTACACTATACGCAAATGCACACCTACAGGGAATTTGACATAGCTGACATAATGCCATATACAGTGTATATATATATATATATATATATATATATATATATATATATACTGTATATATATTGTATACTGATCTATACTAATTTGGAGGAAACCCATATGGACAGGGGCAAAACTACTACAGTACCAGTCAAACGTTTGGACAAAGTTTGGATTTATTCTCTACATTCTAGAACAATACCGGACATAACACATATGGCATTAGGCACCTCAGATTCGAGCCTTTACAGTGGTTTACAGAAGGCTTTACAGAGCATAGGTACTGTAGCAGACAGTGGATGCCTTCATTGTTTTTCATTGATGGCCCTGGATTGTTTTACAATGTAGAAAGAAACAAAATTCAGGAAAGACCATGGTGTGTCCAAACGTTTTCACTGGTAGTGTACTGTGTACTACATACCGTAGGCAGGAACCCAAGCTCAGGATCAAACCCAGCGATGCATGAGCAATGAGGCGGCGATGCAAACCTCTGCATCACCTACCACGACATAGAAACAACATGATGTTAACAAAAAATACACAGGTGGTCTTGGTCATATGTAAATCATGCCAACTGACAAAAGCAATCTGTCATAGTGTGATAGTCTGAATAAATGTGCATCAGTTGTTATGAAGATCTTATGAAGGCAGGACAATACCCTTAGACACCATAGTCATGGTGCATACTTCTAGTAAAAGTTTGTTAGTTTTTACTTGTGCAGTACAGCAATAATAAATCTGCCAATCACACCAAAAGTCTTAAGTCATCTTAGTTATTAATAATCTGAGGTTACTGCAATAAAAAAGTACAGCAAATGAAAAACTGCAATCAAAACAGCTAGGTTCAGGGGTTGTATTAGGATGGAAGTTTTAATTTGGTAGGTTTTTTTTTTTTGGTCGCTTGATGTTGTGCAGTGAAATTAGGAATTTCATTCCAAAAGGAGCTGTTTTCACAAATGTTTTTTTTATAATCTTGGTGCTTAAAACATCTTGCCATCATGTGGCACAATGTAATATACTGTGGACATGCAATCGACCTATAAAAGTCATACGTTTTTAAAGTGTGTTCAAAACACATCACTACAGGACATTCCCGGGTAGGCCACTGTCTTACCATATGATTACCCACAACTCTGTACTGATGTGTACCTCCTAAGCAAAAATAGCATTAAAATAAATTATAATAAAAATTGACGGTGGGAACAGGAGTCAAATAATGCCTACATGGGGTCTGTGATTTCATAAGGAACTGCAGTTTCAGAACACAAGTTTCCCTTGCATAATGTGTTTTTTTTTCCTTTCTTTCTTTTTTTTCTAATTAAATCTGCACAGACCTTCCGACACTCAGCAGTTTCCCTGTGTCCCAGACCCTGACACTTCTGAACACTGAATGCCTGGTAAACCTCTTCAGGGACCTGCCTTAGCTACCTAAAGGCTGTATTCAGAATTGATTTATGAACAAATAGCGTGGCAAACATTGGTATTCAGATGTAGGTGTAGCTACAGAGACATACAGTATATTACTTGGACAGTTGTGTGGGAGTTGAGCTTGCTTGAGATGAAAATGGTATAAATATGGGCTGCATTAAAATTTATTTAAGTTTATAAGGTTACTTTTACACTTTTAGACTGAACTAAAAATTCCCTTCAGTTTGCCATTTTTGTTCTTAGAGAAACTAAACTTGTGGCATGAATATTTACATTCTAGCCTCCAGTGCATGCTGTTGGATGTGGCATCAAGCCAGTAATCATTTTTATGCCGGACGCTAGCTGTTTATGCTGAAGGGTTTTCATTAAAACAGCATTTTTCTAATTATAGTCAGTCTCACTTAATATTTGATAGTTGATATTTGTTGTATAATTTGTTATTTGTGTATGCACGGTTTGTAAAATATACATATCTGGCCAAGCATGAGATAATTCAACAGAGCGCAGAGCTAAAACTACAAAAAGAAACAGGGACGTATAGCAAATTCCTCTTTAATTCAAGCGTAATATTCATGTTTTGAAATGATAATTTGTTAATTGCAAAAGTTTGTTATCCTTATTAACACTTCATCTGTAATGCAGCCATAGAAGGTCAAGTTTCTCATCTCAGCTTAAGATGAAAGAATCCAAGTCCTTGAGGTCATCCTACCCAAAGATGGCTGTGTGGCTATAAGGCGATAAAAAGGAATACGATATAGACGTGTGAGAGACAGTGCGTAGGTAGTGTGTTACCTGAAGGTCTCGGTTTAAAATTCAGTCAGCGAAGGCTGCCGCGTGTCAATTACTGCACTGTCCCATCCTGTGGAAATGGACATTCACACTCACAGCCGCGGGGGATTGCAAATGACAGTCTATTTTTATATGCATCACTGTAGTCCCATACTGCGCAGCATCACAGGATCTGCTGATGATTGGACTTGATAGACCTTGAATCATGAAAGAAAAAAACTACTCAGTCCCTGTCTTTGGCTAGTCTTCAATGTCATAGAGAATGTAAAATGTATTTTGTTTGTGTCATGTAGTTGTTAAAAGCCGATGCCTTTCTATAGACAACCCGCTGCCAATGTCCTGGTGCCGGACACCACAGTGCACCCCCAGAGGTCTTGTGGAGTTATGACCTGAGGGGACAGAGCTGAACCGGCAGCACAAGGGGAACCTCTGCCAAACTGCGTTTAATGTTTTATGTTGTGGCTGATCGGTGTGTATGCGTATATGTTGGTGTATTCACCTTTCAACCAGAAGTGGACGGGGTCGAAACCGAAACTTTCTGATATGCTTTTGGAAAAACTGAAAGCACTGCAACTGATAGAAAAACCTGTCATTTTAATTATTAAAATTAAAAACAACAAACAGTAATTTATTGCACTTCTAAACTTATACACTTTAGTCAATTTCATAGTCTCATAATCTCAATCTGGAGCAAGAAAGGTTTTTAACAATAATAATAATAATAATAATAATAATAATAATTATTATTATTATTATTATTATTATTATTATTATTATCAATAATAATAATAGTAATAATAATTATAATAATAGTAATAATAATAATAATAATAATAATAATAATAATATTAATATAGTAAGTTCCTCCTATTCATATCCGTATTTGTATCTGTTTCTAACACATCTCATTTTTCTATCTATCATAAAGCTCTGTTTCAATAATGGCTCACTCTCACAGTAGTTTCATTTTTATTCCATAATCATTATCCTTTCTGTAACACTCTAGTAACAAAGCATAAAGTTCCTGAAATATAACCTTATCACATGCAAGTCAAAAGGCAGACAAAGCTGAAGACTTCAAGACCCTTAAGGCAAATATTTCACATAACCATTAAGAGCATATTAGATCTAAGTTAATGCGAGAGAACATTAATACGAAATTCTTTCACATACTGTATAAAGACAACTCTTCATTCATGTCTATCAGATATAGAGGCATAGTGATCAGAAGTGAGATATTACAATTATTAAAAAAAAAATAGACAGGCTCTAAAACGGGTATTTCAGTGGCACCGTTATTTCTAAGACATACTTCTCAGTCCCTCGCAGAGATGTGGGGCCAGATGGAGGTTAAATAGGAGCTGCTGTGCACCAGGCTTCTTGCCAGTCAAATGTGATTGCTATGAGGTGCAAATTAACAACAAATTAAACAGGTAATTAAACAGTCAATCAATGTGACATACTCTACTGTGCAGCCAGGTAAAACGGTAAAAAAAATATATAAAACCTTGTGCAGAAATGGACGATATGATAACTGCATAAAATGTATGAAATCACAGTATATGTTGTTTCATGTTTGCGATAATTAAATGCTATATGGCATGATACACACATTTCAGTCAGACTTCGTCGAAATAGAATAGAAATATCAGTCCTAAGATACGTCTATAATTTCTCCTGTCAAGCATGACCTTCAAAAAGGAGCCTACTGTTGTATTATGTTTTTTCATGGCATAATCTTTGTTCCTGTGCTATATATATATATATATATATATATATATATATATATACTAAAAATTATATATATAATATATACATATATTATATATTATATTTATATATAATTATTATTTAATTTTTATTTACTTTTTTTAGTAGTGGTGCATTGTAATATTTATAATAACATGGTAATTTAGGCATCTTTACTATGTTGTACTTTTAATTAAGTATATTTTCATACAGT
>JAOVVB010000050.1:10605257-10621947 GCA_028570985.1 Heterobranchus longifilis | reverse complement strand
AATGGAAAAGTACTCGAACTAGTTACTTTTATCAGAAAGTAATGCTGTAATGTAACTGATTACTTTTTAATGACAGTTATTTTGTAATGTAATTAGTTACTTTAAAAAGTAACGTCCTCCAACACTGGGTACCAGACCATTCAGTAGGTTTAAAGGCTCTGTGGAAGGTTTATTAAAGTCAAACCAGTTGTTCTACTGCTAAAGAAAATGACTCAACACCTGCTGAACAGTCAACTTCAAGAACACAACAATGGTATAGAATGCTGTGTATTCTTATCCATATTTAAAACACTAATTTATGAGGGCTGAAAGTAATGCAAAAAAGTGGGTATAACTTCCTTCATTAACTGACATTCCTCATTCAAATTTCACATGCTGATAGAGTAACTCTTCCTCTAAACAAAGGTACTACTCCACAATGTCTCATCCACAAGTGATGTGTTTGAACCATCGTTGAACCCAACTCTCGAATCCTCTAAAAATCTTTGACACAGTTGACGGTCTCCAACTGCGCTACAGAATGTTTATAGAGATGACACCATTGACAAGAGCAATGTGCACAGATGGATGAAGACGTTTAAAGAAGGGGAAACCAGCACTGAATCAAACCATGTAGTGCAGTTCTCATTACTTTCCTTACAGCTCTCATGGTTTCATACCATTGCGTTTGGATGCCACAATTAATAATCTCTACCGTCTCATTTGTTCTGAGCCTGGATCCCAACAAAATTATCTCATGAACGACTATACTTGAGTAAGATTTTGATGTAATACTCATGCTTTCCCTTATAGAGGATATAAGAGAGAATATTTCTGTATGAAAGTTCTGTGCATCCTAGATTAAGGCTCATTAGACTGAAAACCCAGAAACAGTGTCAGATTCTGGCACAGTGCTTCAAGCCGCTGTGCCAATATATTCTTTATACTACGTTTCAAAACGTGTGATACCTTTACCATTATTAATCATTAGCGGTGCAACGGTTGATCTATATTGTCTATATCTACATATATTGTCTACTACAGTAAAACCGATAATCAAATTAGTTGGCAATGAATTTAATGGTCGATTAATTGACGACATCATTGTGCACCTTGTTGCTGGCTTTTGAGCTCTGAATGCACATTCTCTCTCTCTCTCTCACACACACACACACACACTCTGCCTAATTAGCCATAGTCTCCTCAGGTGTGTCCTTTTCTCACTTACCTCGCTCTGTGGCCCTCCACACTTCACTTCGCTTGACCCCGCCCCTGCAACTTGACCACACCCCTTCACTACAGACTTGATCTGTTTTCTTAACATTTCAACTTAACTCCCATATTTATCATATTTCCACTTTTAAACCTTATTTTATTGCTGCTACTTTGCTGTTTCCTGATGATTTTTTTTACTAATTAATTCCTTATTAATACATATTTTACAGGAACTTTTCATCCTTACAGTATTTTCTTGATACAGAGTAATTGTGGCATTACGCATGTAATCCGATTAATCGATTAATCGTCTCAATAATCGGTAGATTAATTGATTACCAAAATAGTTGGAGCCCTGTTAATCATATTTAAACTCAGATTTGTACACATTACCTGGATGTGCCAGCACAGTTAAACAAGCCTATTGGTCCTCTGAAGGTGACTGCTCACATTTTGATGATGTGTGTATGGTTTAAGGGTTGTATCTTCATCCTCATCTCTTTAGTTTATTGAGGGTGACTCAGTGCTAATGACTTAAAGCACCACTTCATGTGGATTTAAAATGTATGAACTGTAAAAATGTTGACTTCTTGCTCTCTGGATAGAGAACCCACTGGCTAGTATTTCATTGTTCTGCTATTCTAGTGTTCATGATTGGGAGATTTTACCCACTGTACTGTATATACCAGAGTACAAGCAGTGCAAAAAATCTCATGAGAAATTTGTAATATGGGTGAGATATAATGTGGATTTTCAGTTTCCTTCCTCTTTCCAAAAACATGGTGGATTGTCTAGATACTAGATTGCGTTGCGTCCAATTCAGGAAGTCATCCTTCCTTACAAATCAGTGTCCCCAGCATAGACTATGGATGAATCAATGAATAGATGGATGGATGGATGAAATAATAAACAAAGAAACATAACCTAGGCTGTACAGTATAACCCATCTCTATCCATAACCTTATCTGTTTGCAACTTTTCATTCAAGACGGCTTGGACACATTTCCCCATCCCTGTACCTGCCCATAACTCCTCATGACACTGCATTTTTCCCACAAGCATAGACAACTTCTGTATGAGTAGACACTCGTGAATGGCTAGCTTCACTCTAAACTAAAAGGCAGCGAGGACGGAATGACAGCATTGTCAATCACTGCTGTGAAATAATCCTCTGCCTGCGTAGGATTCATCCCCTCCTGTGAAGAGTAGATAACAACACACCTCCATCCACCTGAATGGCATCAAATGCTAAATCTGTCTATCGCAGCCACGTCAGGAGACTGACAGTCGTCTAATCACCATCCCAGTGCCGTGTCATAATGAGCGCCATCTTTATTGACCGAGCCATGTATTGTGTTGGGGCTGAATATGTAGGGTGTGAAGGGGTCGTTAGCTGCTGGTTCGAGCATGAACCATGGTAATGACCCTGTCTAATGAAGGAAGGTCACGTGCAGCATTCGGAAATACTGTGGAGAGATGTGCATGGCAAAAAAGGCATTAATTTTAAGGAGTTACAAGTCTGTGTATTGATGTAATCCGAACATCCATTATTTATTTAGTATTTTCTTGTCACTGCATTTAAATGTGTGGGATGTTTTTTTGTCAGCAGGGATTCATTTGTTTTCTGATGTACATTAGACTGTATATCGTTGAATTGCTGTATAACTCTTCTGGTGTATAGACTAAAGTTTTGGTCAAATTATTTTTTAGCTTTTTTAAAAAAATAATTTTTTTACATTTTATCTTATGTTTAGCAATATACTGTAAAATATATATATTTTTACATTTATTTCACTGAGGTTTCCACTCACAACAACCATGTTATTAGAAAATTTGTAATTGTGACCAAGGCTTACTTTTAGATAGATAGATAGATAGATAGATAGATAGATAGATACTGTAGATAGATACATAGATAGATAGATAGATAGATAGATAGATAGATAGATAGATAGATAGATAGATAGATGGTCAAGTGACAGCACCAGCATCGTGGAGATTTCTTAGCAGCTGACTAACTGCTTTGCCATCCTTACCAAGCATATTTTTTGCTAAAATCACTGTTTTCATTTAAACAATCATTGTTTAAAATAATTGAGCAGTCGCATAAATATGTGTGTATCAATGTGTGCATGCATTCTTGTAATTGTGAGTACGCACCGCCACGACAATCAAATCCGATCTGACCAAAAACATTGGAACTGAACAATGTGGCTTGCAATGTGAGCCAAATCAATTTGATGTATAAACGTTATTAACCACATTTGCTACAGTTAAAACATAAACACACATCATAAGGTTGCAGATTTAACTTTAAAGCTTATTTCCACAGGGATTAAACAATAAAACAAAAATGATTTTGCAAAAAAACTAAACAATGCTTTTCAAAGGTCTTTCCCCTTATTAGTGTTTACACTGAAAACAATATTTTAATGATCAAATAAAAAACAATCCAAAAGTAACAACCATTTACATGGACTACGACTACAAGGCGAGAAATGCACACACTACTGACTAGAGATGACAGCAGTTCACACGAGACAAAACTCTTGACTCTTAACTCTTACATGCATTTGTAAGAATGTACTTCAGCCAGGAGTCAACTATCAGTTACTTATATGATTGATGTGAAATATGATTGATTCTAAAAATGACCCTGTACACCAAAGGTGCACCAGCCTGTGACCAGATTCAGACAGTTTTCAGCTCGATCGCCCAGGATCGATCGGCCTCGGGTATAACAGATTCTGTGCCGATCACGCATGAGCTCTTACCATCCTTAGCTGGGAGTTTAACAAGCAAGTCGGTGGTGTGAACATGGGCGTCTATAAACCCACATGGAAAATGCTTTCCTCTTGTCCCCTTACGGTGCACGAGCCACGGTTCAAAAAGATGCGGTCACCTGCCATCACGTGTCTCTGATGAAGCACTTGACAGCCTTCGCCGTCCCTGTAGCTGTCACCTCATTGTGTCGCCTGCCTGTGATGCATAGACGACACATAGGGATCACTGTCTTTCTACTCGTGACGCCGGGGTCATCTGTCGCCGTCACACTTTTCTTCTATCCGCAACTCCTTCGTAACCTTTCCCAAAAGCGTTCACGTGCAATAGCTCATGTCAGTTTCTAATAACATTCCTTTTTCCCTGTACAGCATGGAAAAAAATAAATAAATAAATATATATATATATATACACTGTATATCATGTTCACTGGGCAGTTGACAGCGTATTTTTTGTCCTTGTCCTTATCTCTTTATCTTTGACCAGTAGCATTTTTAAACTTGAGACTTGTTTGAATGACATCGGTTTTGATATCAGCCTAGATATTGCCTTCAGTGCATCTCTTCTTTTCATGTATAGAACTTTATCTTGCATTTACTCTTTAAAATGCAGCTATGAGTAGAATTTAAGTGTTTATGATATGACATTTGCTAATACTAACCTATTCATAAATTTGCCACATTTGGCATTTTACAGTACTCCATGTTTTAACATGTATCATATCTTTTGTCCCCGTGCTTCCTCAGGAGCTACCCAGATAATAACAGGTATAATTCATTTACTCCTCTAATATTGTTACCATTTTCTTGCTGTATTTTTTAAACATTTGTACAGTGCATTGTTGCCTTGTCTAGCTGCATGTCCTCCAAGTAAAACATTAAATATCATACCCATGCCTGCTGTTTCTGACATTTATGGTCTTGCAAAGCAAAATATATGTTCAGTCCTATGCACTAATCATCCCTTCTTATAGGAGTTTGTAAGTGTCACAGGTTAAAAGGTTGGAGAACAAGCTGCCTTGAAGGCCGTTTGGGAAAAGTAGCTCAGTATTTCTCAGGCAGCTGGTCTTCCTGGTGCAAAATACCCAAGGCCAACGGAAATGTAAACAAAGAATCGTGTTGTATAAATCGGCCCAGCAACCTTGTGGGAAAAAAAAAATGTATTCCCTCTAGAGTTAAATGGCAATGTTCACTTTAGCATTCACATCAACCTAAAAAGCTTAATAATTTGGACATATAAAACGTACGTAGAGCATTTCTTTGACAATAACAATGGTGGTGATGCGAAATATTACAGCGTCCTCCCACACAAGCCCCGAGTGTTTTCTGCGCCTCACTACCCAGTTCAGTTAAAAGAAAAAAATCAGCAAGACTATCAGTAAGTGCATTCACAGAGCACACATGAATAGGTCAATTTCAGTACCATTTCAATCAAGGCAATGCAGCAACAAATAGAAGAGAATGAAAATAATTTTCAGTTCTGATCAGTTTTGGTCGGTTGTCACTAGAAAGATCAGGACCTGTCTTTATAAAACACATTCCACACTTGAATGGATTGAAGTCTTAGTCCTTCTTATTTTATCTTCGGTTTGAAACGTGAAGGACGAACCATTCAAGGAGCAAAATATTGCATCTGTAACTTCAGCATTCCAGCCTTTTGTGATTTGCAGGGAAAAATAAACCTGAATGTCTGAGGTAATTTGTGGAGAAGATTTTTGGCATATATAATATTACATTTAATACAGTATATGGCAAAAAAGTATATTTTTGTGTATACCTGACCATCGCACCCATATGGCAGCTTTCTCCAAAATGCTGCGATAAACAAGTAATCAAAGAATTTCGTATGTCTATGGATGCTATACTGTACGTGCTGTATAACTTTACATTTCGCTTCACTGGAACAACAAAAATCAGCCACATTACTGGTGTCAGGCTCGGCTGTGCCTGTGAGGACCAACGGCTAGCCAGTCCTGTGCGATCCCACAAAAAAGCCAATGCACAGTAGCACAGATTGCTGAAAAAAAGTCAAAGATATTATACCATTATAGAAAGGCACCAGAACCCCAGTGGATCCCAGCCCATCACAGTATGTGGCTTAGCAGGCAAAGAGTTCAAGGTTGTTGATGCAGCCTGCAAATTCCCCAGATCTCAGTCTGATCATGTATCCATAGGACACACCGGACAAACATGTCTGATCCATGGAGGAAGCTAATGTCCCTGTACCAGACACCAGAGCACTGCTATAGAGGTCTTGTGGAGTCATGCTCTGATGGGCCAGAGCTGCCCTGGTGGCACAAGGGGTACCTGCACAGTATCGGCTTAATGTTTTACCACGTAATGTTACGGCTAATCGGTGTAAGTGGCACTGAGAACTCGAGTGGCCTGTACTGATCCCTTATCTCAACCCCACTGGTGGGGATGAATACAATAAACAATGACTTTAGCCCAGACCTAATCGCTTAGCATCAATAACCTCACCTGACCTCACTAATGCTCTTGTGTTAGAATGGACACAAATCTCCTAAGCCACACTCTGAAATCTAGTGAAAAGGCTTCCCAGAAGAGTAGAGCTTATTATAACAGCAAAGTGAAGATTAAATCTGAAATGGGATTTTTTTTAAAAAGTGCAATGGTCAGATATTCACATAATTCCGGATATGCTTGATCTCATAGTACATAGTAGAGCTGTATTGTATAAGAGCAATAATTTATAATTCATTGTCACCAAGAAAGTTCCTTTTGAGTATGATTCCTCTCAAGGTTTCAAGGTTTCCAAATCTATATCGTATCCTTCGAAAGCTCCTGATCGATGTTTTTTAACACTTGGCTTGCAAGGGGAACTGCACCCAGATCCCATGCAGGGCTCGTTTGAGAAAAGGGCTCATAATCACTAGGTTGGCTTTCTCATTGAAGAGTTGTGCCACACTTACAAGATACCACACTTTGGTCAACAACAGGTTTGCAAAATGGACGGCACTGGGTTCATTCATTTACTGAGCCAAATCAGTCAATCTTTTTGTAAACGATGTTTGGGTAAACACCTCAACCAACCACAGTGAACTGAAAGACATCTCAGAACACAACACATGGTTGAACAATGAAGTGAAGGAGCTTGCAACAGCAGTTGCTTTTCATCTCACCGTGGTTGCAAAGAGTGATTATTTGGGTCATTTTTTCCCCCTGCTTTCTTACTACGAAAGCATTTATATCCATAGACTTGCCTATCACTTATTTTTCTTTCACCATTCTATGTAAACTCTATTGTAACACTATTGTTTCTGAAATTCTCAAACCAGCACGATTAGTCACCAAGATCACAACTTTTCCCCATTTTCATCTTTGGTGTGAACTGAAGATCTCGTTCTGTACAGTATCTGCATGGTATTTTGCATGATGCTGCCTTCATTCGCCTTCATACTGAACAATAGCTGTATGAGTGTATAGGTGTTCCTAATAAATTGAACAGTGAGCCGATATCTTTATGTAATAGATGTTAAAAAAAGACCTGTATTTGAAATGCATCATTTATAATTATTAATTAAATCTCCACTGTATGGAACATGCATTTTAAAACAAACGTCCATGCTTATATAAAGTAAGCAGCAAGGAGGCATTATGTCATTGTCTTGATTCTGTTTCATTTACACTAGTAATGTATATCTTAGTTTAAGTTCTTAGTGGTTTATTTCTTAGTTGAGTTACTGTTTACTGTTTCAGTTTGTGTGTGTGTGTGTGTGTGTGTGTGTGTGTGTGTATGCATTGTCTGTCGATGTTTAATAAAGCTCAGCCTGCACTTTCAACCTCATCTCTTCTTACTCGTGACAGTTTCAGCTCTTTCATCTTATGCAATAATTTATTCCTTTTCCTTAGAGAGTGTCTGATTAAGCAAGCACGTTTTAATCAAACCTTTTAAAAGCATGAAGTGATGACAGTACAACCGATTTGCATCCTGACCACACATTTCAATTATACTTATACAGTAAGATGCAGACTGTATTTAATATATAATGCTTTACCCACAGTATTAACCACACAATTAACATCGCCACTGATCCTGATTATTTCAGATCAAGTGTGGGTTTTGTTCTCAGGTTGAATGTTAGAAGGCTTTAGAGCTGTGGTTTGTGACGAGATAGGAACAGAACAGCAGGCTCTCCTTTGAGGATTGATGAAGGGGTTTGTGTGCTGCTTCTCCTCCCCCTTCCCATCCTCAAGTACACACACTGCTACACCACTCCTCTGACCCTTACCTGATTCTCCTGCTCATTCATCCACCTGAGGATAAATTCAGGCCACTGCATTCTTTCTTTCTTTCTTTCTTTCTTTCCTTCTTTCTTTCTTTCTTTCTTTCTTTCTTTCTTTCTTTCTTTTTTTCTTTTCTTTTTTGCAGGACCTGCACCTGCTAGTGAGACTGCATCCAGTTGCTGTTTGACAGTTAAATCTATTTAAAATAAAAGAACGTAAGAAATGTTGCATCAGTGGATCTGCTGTGAACAGACAAGAGAAGGCATGCTCTTGGGCAGATTTTGGTATTAATCAGTACTTTTCAGTCTAGTTAATAACCTGCTTCAGTTATACACTACGCTATACCATATGACACAAGTATGTAGACACCTGACCCATCACCCTCATATGTGGTTTTTCCCTAACAAACTTGGAATTACATAATTGTAAATGATGTCTTTGTATACTTTAACATTACGATATTACTTTATTTCAACTAAGAGGCCCAGACCTGTTCCGTCATGACAATATCCCTGTGCACAAAGCGAGCTCCATGAAGACATGGTTTGCCAAGTTTGGAATTGAAGACCTCGAGTGGTCTGCACAGAACCATGACCTCAACCCCACTGTGAACACCTTTGGAATAAACTGGAACACTGACTGCACTCTAAACTGCTTCAGCCTACATTAATACCTGACATCACTAATGCTCCTGTGGCTGAATGAGCACAAATCCCCAGGGTAACGCTCCAAAACCTAGTGGAGAACCTTCTCAGAACGGTGCAGGTTATGAAAACAGCAAAAGGGGGACAAACTCTGAAACAGGATTATAAAAAGTATGTTTAGAAGTCAGGTGTGCAGAAGTTTGAAAGGAAGTGGTATCTCATTTGTTCTGCATGCATGGGCTTACAGATGTCCATGATTGTCTAGTGTCACTGTGATTGAAAGACGAGCTAAAGCAAAGCTAATTTTGCTGTCTTGAGCTCCCAGCCTTGGATGGTTGTGGGCAAGACGTAGACTGTAAACTTTTCCGGTTGAACACCTTGGAAGGGGTCTTTAATTTAATTATGTAAAATTTACTTTCTAGTTACTGTATCTAAAAACATCCAGTGTGAGTGTATAAACAAAACAATGTGGGGGGGAAAATCCTTATACTTTTTGTGTTTTCTCTATTATTGTGCTGGCTTGGATGTAAACAAGCCATTCTCCCTCTAGTGTGACCTCATATAAGAAGAACCCCTTCCACAGCTCTGCTGTTCCCTGAAGAGACTGGACTCAGCAGTAGATCATTTACTGTACATAAACACTTAAACTGCATGTTTGGAAGAAGAGTGAAACAGAGGGAGTTTGAGATATAAAAAATGCATTATCTAAGGTGTATTTCAGCTTTAGCATTTACACATGCACTTTGGGGGGGACCTCTGAGACATGTGTTAACTTGTTTATGAAATAGTAAAATATGGGACCTTTATGATTTGGTATGGGACTGTGTAACAAACTGGATAAACTTTTACATGCCTGGGGGTCATGCATCAGAAATGCTGTGCCATGATAAGCTGGAAGCACAATGTCAGTCATTGGTGCTGTTCCTGATGTAGTCATCCCTTTTTTCATACTGTGCTACTTCTTATGATACATTTGGCACCATGGCGAATCACAAATGCTCCTTGCTCTTGTAAACACAGTGCTGTAAAAAAAAAAGTATTTGCCTCCTTCCTGATTTCTTATTGATTTTATTTTTTATAGTTGCCACACTTAAATAATTGAAATCATCACACAACTTGTAATATTGCACAAAGATAAACTGAGTAAATATACAGTAAAATGCACTTTTTAAATGATGATTTCACTTATTAAGTGGAAAAAAGCTGTGTAAACCTACCTGGCCCTATGTGAAAAAGTAATTTACCAATTACTAAATCATGAATGAACTGTGATAAGACTGAGTTACACTTCATTTGCCACTCCCAGAGCCATTACCCACAAATGGAAAAAACTCGGATTAGTGGTGAACCTTCCCAGGAGTGGCCGACCTACCAAAATTACTCCATGAGCAAAACAACAACTCATTCAGGAGCTCATAAAAGAACACAAAAGAACATCTAAAGAACTGCAAACCACATTTGCCTCAGTTCAGGTCAATGTTCATGATTCACACTTGGGATATGCAGCAAGACAATTTTCCGAAACCCACCAGGAAGTCCACCTCTGAATGGCTCAAAAAAAAAAAATTAAGGTTTTGGAATGGCTTAGTTAAAGACCGGACTTTAATCCGATTGAGATCGTTAAACAGACCATTCATGCTTGAAAATCGTTTAGTGTGGCTGAATTAAAACAATTCTGCATAGAAGAGTGGGCCAAAATTTCTCCACAGCGATGTGAAAGTCTCAGTTGACTTGGCAGTTATTGCAAATGCAGGTTGCAGGTGTTGCCGCCAAGGGTGGCACAACCAGTTATTAGGTTTAGGGGGCAAGTACTTTATACATAGAGCCAGGCAGGTTTGGACAACTTTTTTTCCCATAATAAATGAAATTATCTTTAAAAAAAAAAAAAGATAAAAAACTAAAAAAATCAAAGGACGAATATGTTTCACGGCACTGTACATACCCATTACTCTATTCGTTTCACTAGAGTGTTCATTGTACACAATACATTGTATAATACACAACTGGCTCGTTGTAGTATCTTCCCAACCCAAAAAGAAATTCTACTAACATATAAAAACCTCATTACAAATAAGTACTTACTTAAAATTTCTTGCCAGTAAATAAAACTCCACATCTAATGGGAACACCTGCTTGTTCGTGGAAATGATGTTACGATCTCGGGTGGAGTTTTCATAGGCGGAGACCAAGCTGAAAACCGAATGGCTGAATAACAAACCAGATTACACGCATGGTGGTGGATTGCTCTGTGCAAGTCAAGTTTAGATATAGCTCTTAAATGCAGAAATGTTAAGGATTATTTAAAGTCTAAAACTCATCCATCTTTATTTATCGAAATATCATAGCTCAGTCGTCTCGAGAACAAATGCCTTTGGTGGATTTAATAATCCAGGATTTTTAGAGGAAAACAGAAAAAAAAGAGAATTAAAGTGTTTTATTGGATTTGTTCTCGAGAATATTCGTTTTCCCCTAGCGGATAGCGGGCTGAAACCTTTTCCCGAGCCATTGACAGCCTTTCAAGCCAAGCCTAGATGTTTCATTTATTTATTTAGTTTGTATTTTTTTCCCCCTCCACAGTGCCAGTGTGGCAGCGTGAAACCCAGAGTCACGGATGTTTAACCTCAGGCACGGTCGCGGTTTGCACTAGCGCAGCATATCTCTTGTGTCTGTGACACATTGTGCGCGCTGCGCTCGCTAATGCCCATTCATAAAAAAAAAAGCAATATTATATCCAACATTCCCACATGAGCAGGACATAATAGTGTTGTTTACTTGCTTTATATCCAACGGTGGTGTGTTATACTTTGCCTAGGCCAGGTGATTTGTGAATCGTGTTAGCCGAGCTGTTTTCATTTATTTATTTATTTTTGTACCTGTCTAAGTGGGATCATTGAGACTCTTTGTAGTCTTTCTTAAATATCACTATTCAAGGATCGCTTGTATACATTTCAGCAGTGGTGGGCAAAATATACAAATCCTGTACTTAGGTGAAAGTAGAAATTCAAATATGGCAAATATAACTCAAGTAAAAGTAGAAGTTCATTTAAACTTTATTTATTTGTGCATCTAATAAAAGTACAGAAGTATGTACCTTCAAATGTACTTACAGTAAGCAAAGTTGGGTAGTAACGAGTTAGATTTACTCCGTAAAGTAAGTTTAAAAAAAGTAGGTCTATGAGTAGTTTTACCGCACCATACTTTTTACTTGTACTTGAGTAGATTTGCGAAGAAGAAACGCTACTCTTACTCCGCCACATTCGGCTACACTCGACTCATTACTTTTCTAACCATTTATTCTACACATTAGATATTCTTTATTTTTGCCAGAGAAATGCAGCCGGTGGATCTACCACGTGACTGTGTTCCACCAATCAGACATAGCAACAATAATCACATGACTCCGTTTGACCAATCAGCCGCAATAACAATAACCTCATGTTGTCATATCTTCAGCCGTGGTAGACAGTGAAGGAAACATGACGCGGTTAGTTTAACTGTTTTATGTTATGTTGCAATGGTAAAATATAGAATTAGCAAATAAACTAGAGTCTAAAAAAATACAAGTTTCTTACAGTTGTTATGCTGGACACAGTTTATGGTAAAGTGAGACCTCTTGTACATGTTCTAATATTATTTTCTATCTGCTGAGCCATTTGGAGGGTAACTCCACTTGAAATAGTTTACACTGTTTAAACATACATATGTTACCTACAGTAGGTATTTGTTTCAAAAGCTTTATGTTGTGAAAAAAGTGAGATTAGGACATTTGTGTTTCTTGTTCCTTAGTTTGCTATTTTGTAAAGATATTTAGTTTTATTTATTTATTTTATGACATTTCATTTATTTTATTATTTGAAAATGTCAGAACTTGTATATTATTTTATCATTTTGTCTGGCTGCTTACATAATTTCGAAAAATAAAAAATAAATCAGAAATTATGATGAAACAGTTACTCAGTACTTGAGTAGTCTTTTCACTGAATACTTTTTCACTCTTACTTGAGTAATATTTTGGATGACTACTTTTTACTTCTACTTCAGTAATCGTATTTCGACGTACAGCTACTCTTTCTTGAGTACAATCATTGGCTACTCTACCCACCTCCGTACTTAAGTAGCAAAAGTATTTGTATTAGTTCAGAGTGGTAAAAAATCTCTCTCTCTCTCTGTCTCTCTCTTTCTCTCTTCTTTCCGATTGTGAACGTGTTGTTTTCGTTGCTGTCTGCAACCAGCTCAGCTGATTCTGATTTCAAACACCTGTTGTGCTTTTATAAGTGTTTCAATGGAAAGGCAAGTCATGCATTTACACATAATAACCAGCGAGTGGTGAAATTCCCCCTTCAAATACTACACACCACTGTTGTTAGGTAATGTGATGCAATGCAGAAACGTAGTTAAGTAAAAGTACAGATATTTGCTGTTCGTGTGAGTGGAGTAAAAGTAAAAAATATTATCTAAGAAATCTACTCAAGTAAAATACAGATACATGAGATATATACTTAAGTAACGTAATAAAATACAGTAAATGTACTTTGTTATCTTCCATCTCTGCATGTCAGCTATGAATAAATATTGTCTTCTTATTGTGTGGGAGTTTTATATATTTAAAAGCATTCCCTGGTGTTTTGTACCTGTAGGAATGTAAACCCAAAACCCAGGTGATGTGCTTTCTCTGAAAAGAAAAGAAAATTGTTGTGAGCATGAACATGAGCTGAAATGATTGACTGTGTTGCTGATTCTAATTATCAACAGTTGTAAAAGGTTAGACTTAGTGTGTGGGAGAAGGTGGGTGGTTATGTTTATGCTTGTGAGTATGTGTGTGTGTGTGTGTGTGTGTGTGTAGGCTTACATGGCAAGCAGATATTATGCCATCAAGAGCTTAGTGTTGATTGCCAGCCTCCATCATCATGTGTTTAGATGGAAAGGTCCGATAAAGTTCTGCCTTGAGCGGCAATTACCGGTTCTCTCTTCTCCCTGCTGTGATCCGCAGCCTTGTAGCGCAGCTGCTTCACACTCGCCAGTTAAAAACACAGCCGTGTTAAAATCAATACGTCCAGAACACCGTCTATTGACAACATTCCCTGTTCAATTCCGAGCTTTTCACTATATGTAAATGCAGTGAAACAGGTTTTGCCTGGCTTCGGTTTAAAGTGTGTGTTTTAAAATTATGCAATAACATGTTTCGATACGTTTCATCCCTTAACCATGTTCCAACAAAATTTGGTGTTGTACAAGAGGTGTGCATGTCAAACCAGGACTTCAGATTGTGCAGAATAAATCCCTCTCTTAAAACGACTGCAGTGGGCTCCGAGCCACCTCAGCTGGGATCGTCATTCATGGACATATGGCCTTATTTAAGAAGTTTGCACCATTCAAATGTTTTACTGTGTCCCATCACGGTATCATCTTCTTTAAACATCAGTTGATTTTATACCTTCATTCATGTGGAATGTAATCACCCAAGTCCCTGTTTGATTTGAACACCCCTCGTCACTTGACTATCCATAAGTGTGTCCTTTTACATTGTCTCCATAATGTGTGCTTATTTACAGGAAAAACTTTATAGATTTTGTGAGCTGTCAATTTCCTCCATTCCTGTAAGTGTAGTCATTAGTGTGATGGTAAATCAATGGCACTTTTCTTACAAACCCAAAGAAAATGGGGTCAGATTAATAATATTAAAGAGGTCCTATTATGCCATTTTAAAGGTTGCTAATATTGCTTAATGAGTCTCTTAAAGCAGGTTTACATGTATGCAAGGTCAAAAAACACTTTAGTTTTCTCCAAAAATAGATTTAATTTTACCCCATTTCTAAATGATTCGTAAATGACTTGTGTGAAGCAGTTCGAAGATTTAGTCTGTCTAAACCCCTCCTTTCCGTGAGCCCTCACTGCTGTGATTGGTCAGATGGCGCGGTCCTTTATGATTAGTCTACCGCTACAGCGTGTGTCGGAAAACAAAACGCCCATGACTATAACTGAATGACGGCTCTGGAGACCCGTCAATACATAGAAAAGATGGCATCGGTTTTACCCTATCAATTCGAGCTGTCTGACGATGAAACGATTGAAGTGGCACATCGACCAGAAACTGTTTCGCAAGCACGACTGGAGCAGGACTTTTCTCAGTGGTAAGTGTCATATGTTAACAAGAGTGTGGTAACATTAATTGTAAGATGGCGGGCAAGTTGTTCGCGACGTAGAACGTGGGCGGACATTATGCAAATATGTTACTTAGTGATGTGGATCCGTAACAGAAAAGATTCGAATTGCTAACGACTCGTTTAGGCGAATGCGAGCAGACTCTTTTTTTTTATAGACAAAAACTTCATTTATCGTGCACTGTTGGCGTCACAACTTTGATAGTTTATGTTCACATACAGCTACATGACACACTGCATGAAAGATCATATTTGAAAACGCATAATAGGGGTGCTTTAAAACTCAAATTGAATTATGGCAGCAATGTGTAGTATTATGTTGCCTCTAAAGATAAAAAAGTAAATAGTTGCACCATCGTTGATAACATTTTTTTGCGCATATAAGATAAATCATGAGTGTCTACCGAATACAGTTGGACAGAATATTCTAAAAAAAAAGTGATAAAATTGTTATTTAAACAAGTACTTAATATACCTCACTCATCGTCTATACCGGTTAATCCTGTATACAGGGTCGCGAGGAGGCCTGGAGCACATATGCACTACGGGCAATTTGAGAATGCCAATTAGACTAACCTTCATGTCTTTGGACTGTGGGAGGAAACCAGAATACCTGGAGGGAACCCACCAAGCACGGGGAGAACATTCAAACTTCATGCACAGAGAGGTGAGAATCGAACCCAGACCCTGGAGGTGCAAGGTGACCGTGTGCTAACCAGTAAAGCAACCATACCGGCTGTACTTATTACGTTTATATTTAATTACAGCGGGATCAATGAAAAGCTAGCCAGAGAGAGAGAAATGCCCCTTTCACCAAGCCAATAATAAGACCCCCCTCAATGTTGAGCTTTCCATCACATTTTCAATGAACACAGAGCTCACAAAATTTTACTCTCAAGAGCGCAGCCTTTACTAACGGAGTGGTTGGTGGGGTTTAACACAACAGCGTTGGCATCACAACAATGTGACATGTACCGCATGCATGAGAAATATCACACATACCAATAGCTTTCAGAACAACAGGCACAGATGAACTTGAGTGCCACTGCTCACAGAACATGCGCTTAATTGAGTTACCTTTAACTCCCACCATTGTCTAGGATTGCCTTTCATTTCAGACCTCTGGCAACCTAACTGATCACAGACGAAGCTGAACTCCAGTAAACCAGAAAGCGGGGTTTGTCCAGAAAGAGTTTAATCTTACTACGTCTCTTAATGCCAAAATGAACCCAGGGACATCTCCCGCACTGTGAAATCACGTATTGTGATCCAAAAATAAAAACCTGGCACTGCTGCTCAGTCTCAATCGCAGCTGACCTTTTAGTTCATTGTTCTCGATGTAACATGGTTTTAGCACTAAGTGCAGCGGGTATGTCTGAGAATTTTAATATTACACAAAGATAACTCAAGCAAGTACAAAATGCAGCTTTTAAATGATGATTTCATTGAGAAAACTGTGCAACGCTACCTTGCCCCATGTGAAAAAAGTGAGAGACAGAGAGACTCACCATGAGGTTTCCATGGGTTTCCCATGTTGGAGCTTCTGCACTGAAAAGCGCCTCAAACTGCTGTTGGTAGTTTGACATCCTTACTGATGAGAAAGGTCAGAGGAGAATGACGAGGTTCAAGCTGACAGGAAGGCTACGGCTAATCAAACACTCAG
>JAOVVB010000050.1:10590113-10602263 GCA_028570985.1 Heterobranchus longifilis | reverse complement strand
ATACAGTATGGAATTATATTATGCCATTATGCTATACAATCCTGTAACACAGTGACTTACAAACTGCAGTACATTTCTTTATAAGACATGAAGGAGATTAAGGGCGAAAAATGTGTGTACTGTAATTAGTAAACATAAGTTCATTTAGCTAGACTGAGAGGGGGCGGCGCTGAGAGGGGGGCGTGGCAGTTGTTGATGGATTTTAATAGCTCTCCAACTAGGTTTATAGCAATAATTATTAAACATAAAACATAAAAAGATTTTCCACAAATCACAGAAAGGGCAAAACTTGTCAAAACTGATCATCAAATAAGAGGAGTTGTAATTAAAACAGATTACAATCAAAGAGTGAAAACGAGAGGGGTCTGGTGTGGGTTCACTCAAATTTTGTTTGGGGCAAAACTACACCATGTTGTTTGTCCTTGGAAATACTAAGTGGGAGACAGTTTAATAAACGGGTGTAACTACCATGGTATACCTGCACAGGCTTGGGCACTGACAATACGGTATGGCTGTTAAATCAGAACTGTGGAAGCATGGATAATGGTGCCTTCCAACATTTAAAGGTCCCATATTTTACTAGTTCTTTAACAAATTAAAACAGCTTAAAAGAGCTTCCCCAAAGTGGGTCTGTTAATGCTGGACCTGAAATACCCTCAAATAATACACCTTTTCATTGAGATGGTTGTGGCACTGGGTTGTTGATTGGAGAGTTGGGGGCTTGAACCTCGCCACTGTCTGGCCTTTGACCGAGGGTCCTAAGCCAAAATGTTCAAATGAACACCCACTTTAAACAAAATATTCAATGAGTTTCAGTGCTGGTCCCAAGCTTGGAGAAATTAGGTGGGTTGCGACCTGAAGGGCATGCGACGTTAAATCTGTGCCAGATCTTGCAAATCCGATTTGGCAAACCCAAGTATAAAGCGACAAAACCCAAGAAAAAGAAAAATTTGTTTTGCTCATGCTTTAAAATCTCTGCTTCCATTCTATTCTATTCTATGAAATGAGGTACTGCTGACCGATGCCACTCTAGAGAGCAACAGAGCTGAACAGGAATTATACTGTATCTTCTAATATTCAATTCATTTCAATTCAATATAACAGGAAAGATTTTCAAGTTAATATAAAGTCCACTTTCATTGTTGGGCACTAAGATTTGAGTTTCGGTTCTAAGCTATTGAGTGACTGCAGTAACAAGCCATTAAAAAAAAAAAAAAAACTCCCTGCATTAGCAAAGTCCAAGGTCATCTTCATGTTCATCAGGCGGAACCATCCTTAGTAACCAGACTCATCTCTAAACAGATCATATTGGGGCCATCCACAGCAGCAGCCAGAGGCCTCCATGAAACAAGAATTCCAACCAGAATCAGGACACGAGGATATGTCCAGAGGGCAGAAGGGGTCAGGATATTAGCATTTCAGGCCATGTGTAGCTTGACGGAAAGAGGGGGAACAGTAAGGTATGGCAACAATCACAAAATGTATAAGGTGAATGTGCATGCAGGGACTCCAACATGTATATGAGGTCACAATAGGGAAAAATCTAATTGGTTTGTTTAAGCCCTGGTTAATACAAACATGTTTCTTGTACTGTATATAGACACTGGAGAACAATCTCAGTGTCTGAAAATGTTTTTTTACTAAAAAAAAAGTGAATTTAGCATATTAGGTCCCTTTTACATTACTCCATTTAACCACTCTAGCTTGTCCTTGTGCCTTTTAACAGTGGACAATAAAAGGCAAATAAATCTACTTTATAATTACAGTTTGGGTTTTGAATAAGACCTAATGCATTACGACTTTACACTTTTCCTCATGAATAAGTTGATCAGCTAGGCTGGGCATGTGCTGACATTCCACTAGAAATGGGTTACACCACCTCGCAGGTGTCTCCTGTTAGCAATGGTCTAAATGAATGAAAGAGGGGGAAAAAATCTCTCTTTCTTTCTTTACACACCAGTTTAAATATCAGTTCATGAAAGTGAAATAGGTCTGGTTTGGGATTCACTAATGGCCTGTCCAATTACATCTCTTTGCTTATTTGAAGTTATTCATTTCTCACGGTGCAGCAGCTACCACACGGGGAAATTATCAGAACGCCTTTTGATTACAAACATAAAAGGGGGGCTCAAGGGCAAAACTCCCACGGTTAGCTAAATGACCGTCGAATGATTGTGTATAAACAGCATTACTGTATTCTAGGGGACTTTCTTTTGTGTTAGTGATGGCTGGTCATGGGTATGTGCCTCGCTTTAGCTGCAAAAATGCGCAGATTATGAGAACACGTGAATATTAGAAACCCTGTCAAGACGAACTGTAGCATGAAATTGAATTATGTGAGTAGTAATACAGCACAGTTTCTTTCTTGGTAGTGCGAGATAGCAACCAAACTATGAGAGTACTAACCAGGCAAGTGTCATAGGAAAGGAGAATGTTTTGCCAGCTCTTATGGGTTATGTCTTTGTGCAAATGCATCTCATTAGTTTATGCTGTAGCCATTCTCTCCCATCTCTTTCTACTCTCAGTCTCTCTCTCTCTCTCTCTCTCTGTCTCTCTGTCTTGCTCTCGCCTTCCTGTGAACCTGAGTTGCTTCCATGTTCAAAAGTGCACACTCATTTTTGTCAGTGGATGCCAAATCATCATCATCCACTGTATGTACTTACATTACTTACATTACAGAATGGATTCCGTGTCGTGCTTTTGTTCTCGTGTCCATTCATGTTTCTGCACATATACTGAAATCACCCAATGATCATTTACTCAGTAGACGTGTCCGAGTTCCTGTTATGTGCCTGAGAAAGTAAAGGTAGAGCATGCCCATATAAACTGTTTTATTAAATCCTGGTAATAGAGAGAACCGTTCTTTCATCCTTTCTTCCTTTTATTTTAACCATATACCCTTCACATCAGTCTTCAGACTATGTTTGAAGAAGAAGATCTAAATGCGGAATGTGTGATTAGGATCCACATTTTCCCTGAGCTCAAACTTCTTTGTCACGACTGCCAAGTTAATGCTGTTTGTTTCTTCGCAGCTCTTAAGGACAGCCGCTTTCAGCTGGTTAACTTCTCTGACAATGAGCTCCGCGTGTCACTGTCCAACGTGACGCTCATGGACGAGGGACGATACGTGTGCCAGCTCTATACAGATCCCCCGCAGGAGGCCTACGCTGACATCACTGTCCTGGGTACGTCGAAGCGCCTTTGTGAATGTTAAAAATCGCGATTATAGATTCCCCTCATTGATCCATTCAGTCAATTGAACCCGTCTAATTGAATCCCGCCATAACACAATATCAACCAATTACCTTCATGCCATTTCCAATAACAAGGGTGAAGAAAAGAGGAACAGATGTTTTGCTATTGATATTGGAGGTCTGCTTTTGGCAGCCATATTGACTGAATGTTCCTTCGATTCTGAAAGGCCCCATTGAATGATTCAGGCTTTTTTTATGAGCTTTTCACATTTAATAATACTGAATTATAGAGTTTTATTAAAGACTATATTTGGACTTCCTGGGGAGATGAATGTATGTGAGCATGCTCCAAAGACACTTGTTTCATTTCCTAAAATTATGCAAGGCTGTACACATTCACAGCATGAACGCCGAACCACATCTCCAAACCCGGTATTAAAATAAAAAAGCTCTGTAGAAATCAAAGCCTTATCAAGAGGGATCTCTCACTGGGCGTTTCACTGGGAACATGACTGCACATGTCACTAGCACACAGCATGAAAATCAGGGAGGCCAATGATAGTGGCAGACGTGTCAGGTTAGGGTTATGATTAGGAAAAACACAAATACGGTGTTGTAGCAATGCACAGCTTGACATATACCAGACTGACGTTTTGTGTGTAAACACAGAGCGACCGGAAACCTGAAAAACAGATACATCAGGGTCCTAAAGTAATTACTGCCGTCACAGATCCCCTTGGTGTAAAAAAGCTTTAGAGCACTGATCTGCTCTCTGGCAGTAGATGGTTTTATGACAGAGTGCTTAAATTTAAGGTAAACACATCCAAGCACTATATTTCACCGTGCCGTCTTCCAGGTTTGTATATTTCCATTGTGCTTCTGATAATGTGTTGTTTTTTAACCTCTCAGATCTCAGGGAAAGAGAATGTTGTGCAGCAGACTTTAGATCCAGACAGAGATCCAGCCGCAGGGGGACTCAAAGCCCATATCTAATCCTGCTGCTGTTTATGCTCCTCCAGTTCCACCAGGCAACCTAATCATCGAATCACGTGAGGATGTGGTGAGCGAAGGGAATGAGACTGAGATAACCTGCACGGCCATGGGCAGCAAGCCTGCCTCCAGCATTGTGTGGATGAAAGGAGATCAGATCCTACAAGGTCAGATTCAAACACCATCAATAGCAATTTTTTCCGATGTGCCGATTCCGAGATATGTAATCCATCTTTGCTGCACACGTTTCCCATTCCGGTAATCCCATGACGATTCGGAATTTCTTCTTAACGAGATTTCGACGAGGTGGCCACGCTCGCTTCAAAGTGCAGAAAAGAATAGTCTGAGACATGTTTTTCAGTGGGAGTTTTTTTTTTTTTTGGCTCAGCTTAAATAAGTGGCTTTGAACAAACTCCAGCTGTTCCTCTCCCACTCAGCCGGCTCTACCCGCCTATTAGCTGACACCGGTTGAGGTTGTGTGATAAAGAGAGTCTGCAGGCTGCATAATCTGCTCATGAATGCCTTTCTCCATTAAGACATGGGGGGAGGGGGAGTGGCAAGTAACTCAGACTACCTGGTGACAAGCGAATGCTTTCATGCTACCACACGCTTTGCTGAGCAAATAAATGAATCAGTCTGAGCCCCGAATTTAAGCAATGAGTCATACAGGATGAGTAAGTCAAGAGTCAAAACTGGGAATGAAAGCCAGTTTAATCACTAGTGCTCGTCAGCCAGGCTATACTGGGATAAATGTAGGTGTAAATATATTGTTTTGGCACATTCTAAACAGCTAGTGGATAGCTGTTAACGTATTGTTGCTTTTTTTGCCAACTGTTTCTTAATATTGTGTTTAAAATAGGTTCCCCAACAGAACATTGGTAAAAATATATATAAGTATCTGCTTTGCCATTGTTTCTGGTCAATCAGACCATCACACTGCTGCAAATCTACAAACTATTTCCATGATGTATAGAAAAACTTTCCTTTATGGTTATTAACGGTTTCAAACAAGTTTCAGCATGATAATGGCCCTGTGAACAAACTGAGCTCCAGGACGACATTATTCAAGATCAGTTTGGAAAGACATCAAGTGGTCTACATCTGATCACCTCGAACCCTGACTGCACCTTATAAGCTGCTATAGGAGCCAATGGGGGACCAACTGCATATTTATAGCCATGTTGGGGTAATAGTCTGGTGTCTATATACTGTATTGTACATTTGGCCATATAGTGTAGTTTATGTAGTAATGGCAACTAGTTATTTATCAACCACATTCATCAATGATCAATCATTTCTAGTCTTTACAATATGATTATAATTTCTTTTTCATTTTCTATCCATCCATCTAGGAACCCCTATAGTCCAATTAGGGACAGTGGAGGAGAATGGTGCTTACCACTGTATTTATTCCCATTTTACGACTGTTGTACAGTCAATATTCATATTTACACATTCATTCACTCATTACATCCAATTTGGGAATGCCAACTAGCCTAATCTGCATGTCTTTGAATTGTGGGAGGAAACTGGAGTACCCACAGGAAACCCACCAAGCATAGGAAGAATATGCAAACTTCATGCACACAGACCCCGAGGGGTGAATCAAATCCTCTAACTCTAGAGGTTCAAGGTGACAGTGCTTACAGTACCACTACGCTACAGTACCGACATTTGTTATTTTAACAGTTCATTCCAAATAAGTAATGTAATTGGAAGAGAGGATTTCACGAGTGGTGATATAAAGCATAACAGCACTAGAATGTTTAACTATACTGTATGTATCACTTAACGTCACAGGTGTTCTAACATTTCTTAATTACTGTCACAACTTAATTACTTAATTACAATTAACTGGATAAAAGTGGGTTGGTACAGTCCACAGTACTGGAAAGAGGAGAGAGCAGCTGCCTGCCAAATTCTTCATTCAAAACCAGTTACAGAAACACTTTCAGCAAGAAAACACATCTGATAGTGATATGTCACCTTTAACAACACTTTGTCTCCTTAGTAAATGCTTCTAAGTCATTCCGAATGGCCTCCGAACAGTCTGGGTCATAGGCTTATTGTGCATAGCCAAAATGAGAGAAAACGTGAGAATACTGTTGTGCTGAATGTATTCTTGTGTCTACAGCCACATCACAGCATGCTGATATTTAGCACAAAAGCCCACCATCTCTATTGCTTAATTCTAAAAAAATTCATATGGTAGCTTACTGGTTAGCACTGTAGCTTCAGACTTCTAGGGTTGGTGGTTTGAATCTTCCCTCCAGTTCTGTGTGCATGAAGTTTGCATGTTCTCCCCATGTGTGGCGAATCCATTTTCTCCCACAGTCCAAAGACACGCAGTCTAGGTTGACGGGGGTTTCGAAATTTCTCATAGTGATTGGGAACCCTGCCTTGTCCAAGTTCCCTGGGATAGGCTCCAGGCCTCCTGCGACCCTACACAGGATAAATGCTATGGATAATGGATGCCTCCAGAAGCATGAATTTTCAATATGTGAATACATTAAAGTTTTATTCCTCTTATTCCACAAAAATCCACCAACCCTAACTAGTGTTTATCTGCCTAAAATTCCGTTTAATATTTTATGTCCACAAAACAAATTTGTTCTTTGTTCTCTCTCTTGGGCTCTTGGTGCTACTAACACAGTATAATATCAGTCAGGTTACTCAGAATTCACCAAAAGGGAAAACCTGAAGATTCTTGCAGAAAACATAACCATATAGAGGAAAGACATGTTTTTAATTCGACCCTCTATCGTACAAACGCCTATGTAAATTACTCATATAAAATCTTAATTTATTAGATTGACCGATTTAATATAAGCATGTCATTTGTATAACAATTTAAAAACAGTTAGTTCAGATCCACTAACTAGAGTAGACAGGCAGCGTTTTAGAAATGTAACGGCACTAATGCATTTAACTGTTTGTGTCATTCCACTTGTCTGTGTATGCTACATAAACTCTACCAATAGCCCCTGACACTGAACCCATAACTATGCTTACTACAGGCTGTCGATCAGTCTGTATGTTGGCATGGCAACGCACAGCCCTCTATCCATGTGCCTTCTTTGGAACCTATTTTTGTTGTTGCTAAAACAAAGTATTTGCCCATGTTGTGTCAGTTATTAATATTATTGTGGATTTTTTTATTAACAGAAATATTCTATAAAAAACATTTATTGCTAAACTTATTTTATAAATTAATCAACACCTTCTGACCAATAAGGATGGCCTATTCAAATCAATCCTGTTACTGGAGGCTATAGACATGTAAATGTGTCCTTCATGTCCATCTTTTTTTTTTTTCTTAAATTAGTTTGTTATACATTGCATGTCTTCAGGAAAAGAGCATTGTAGGTCAGTGCTGAGCTATAATTATTTCCCCACTTCATTAGTTCCAAGTAAACTATCATCATCAGCACTGCAATTAGTTCTGTGCCCTTGGAGCTTCCAGATTGTCTTGGAAAGAAGGCAGCATTGCCAGTGTGTGACTTGATGTGCTCCAACTGTCCTGGAGGCTCTCCTCTCTTTGGCTTAATGACAGCATGTTTTTATTTATTTATTTGTGTTTTTGCATGTCGATGAATCTAAATGTAATTTAGTCAATGTGAATTGCATCGAACAAGAACTCATTAAAATGTCTCAGAGCAAAAACGTACATACATGGTGCGAGTAAAAGAATGCGTTGATATGATGTAGCGACGCTCGGATGTCACAGTCAGTATACTGAGCATGACAGCAGGGAAACGTGTCTGCCACTTTAAATGAATATAAGATTTGTCTGGAGGTGATGGATCATTTCTCAAAGGCCTTCATCTGGGACTGGGAGTTATTAGGAGCCATTCAGAGAAACACCGAGCGAGCGCGAGACAGAGAGAGAGCTCTCATTATGACTGCCTTGTCACTCTTGTGTTTTTCCTCCCAGGTGAGGAAACAGTGGAGGAGACGTATGACAGGCTGTTCACCGTTACTAGCCGACTCAGGCTCACCGTCTCCAAGGAGGACGATGGAGTGGCCGTCATCTGCATCATTGACCATCCAGCTGTGAAGGACTTCCAAGCCCAGAAATACCTGGAAGTGCAATGTGAGTCATTGCTCAAGCATGCAACACAGCAGGGTCTGTTTTTAATAGTCTTTTTTTTTTTTCATACAGAAGTTCTTTATGATGTGCTAAACATATGAGCAGATAATTACTTCTTCTCCCTACCATGTCACAGCAATCACAGAATGATCACATATACAGAATAAAGTCATTCATTTGCCATTGTATAGCAGTTCATGTAGTATGTTATGCTAACTTATTTATAGTTACTTGCTTCACCTTATTGTCTTTGACTGTGAAGTGAACACAGAGATTTTTTAATTATATGCGAACATTTCTCATATGAAATTAATAGATTAAAAATAAATTCCTAAAAGCTGTATCAGACCTTTTGCAATAAATGTACAGTATGGGCAGTACAATGACTTAGTGGTTAGAACTGTTGCCATGGACTCTGAAGGGGAAGGTCTCACCTCCAGTCTGTTCTCCCAGTACTTGGTGGGCTTCCCCTAGGTACTCCAGTTTCCTTACAATGCATGTGTCAATTTAATTATTATCATTTTCAAATTGCTCATAGCAATTGTGTGCACCCAGTCAAAATGTGCCCCACATGAGCCCTGAGTTCCCTGCCCCCATTACACCCCCCCCCCCTCCCCCCACACACACACACATGTGTGCCTCTATGACCCTACACAGGATAATCATGTTTATACTGTACTGTATAAGCGGATTTCTGTAGATAATGAATGGATGCATGTACAGCTATCCCATGACTTGACATCTTTAGGTGACAAATCTACCAAATAATTCTTAAGCTGTAATTTAGGGCTGTGAACCCAATAAAGCAGGATTTTAATAAGCAGATAACATATGAGTATATGCAGTATAAGGTATGAATGCGAGCACTAAATACGTTGCTCAATAAGTGTTAAATAAGTGCCTTATTCACTACTTGGATGGCTATAATTGAAAATTTATACATTTCGTGAATACTGAAATGCTACAGAAAATCAAAAGTACTAAAGTAATGAATTAATCGATAAATTATTAAAATAATTCTTTATAAAGGTAACTCTAGGAACAAAAAAATAAAAATTTTTTTGGTTATAAGTTATTAACCTGGACAGAGCTATGGGATTTGCTTTAATTAAAACAGGCTTTGTCTTGTTATGCCTCCGTTTGATAAAGCTTGGCTCTAAATAGCACAGTAATTGAGGGTGATCAGTGCGTGTTATTGCGGGCTGTGGAAAGTCCCGGAAAGGCTGACCTAACCTTTTGTAATCTTTGTAGAATATTAATTTATTCAGAAGGCTGACGGCACAAGCTGACCTTTGTGAAGAAAAGACAGGACGGGATCTGCTTGACTGTAAAAAGATTGACATTTTGACAAACACAGATAAAACAGGAGGAAGATGAAAAACGTTTTTTACAGTATGCTACCACTGAATAGAGCAGTTTGAACACAAGTCGGTGCCCTCTGCTTGTGTATCTTTTACCCAAGAGATAAAGATTTGCTATAAAAATCATGTACTGCGATACCGAGGTCTGGCTTTTATGTAACAGGCATATACAGTGCAGAGCAGTTTAACAGGTATGCTGTTATATGAATTTGTTGTTGAAGAAAATAAAAGGCTAAAACTAGGATCCCTGCTGATGATTGCTGGTCTGATTAAAGTTAATATTTATACATTTCAGTTTAAGTTCCAGTCTGGTTTTGGTCTTGTCACAGTACTGAGATAGGTCACCAATGACCTTCTTGAAGGCAGCTGATTCTGGGCTCTTAGCTATACTCATCCTTCTAGATTTAAGTGCATCCTTCTACAAAGATTAGTTTCTATTGAAATCACTGAAATGGCTCTTGCTTCGTTTGGATTATATCTCTCTGAGCGCACTCGGTTTGTCCAACTTAAAAAGTCTCTCCCAGTCACCAGCAGTGTCTCCAAGACCCTGTCCTGGGCCCGCTTTTGATTTATTGTTTTTCCCTATACCTCTAAAACAGGTCCTCCTTGTTGGTAGTACATCAATACTGATGACATTTGATTATTCCCCTCTGACGACTGTCAATTCCATAGTTCCTTCTTTCACTCAGGTTAAGGGTCTGGATGTCATCTTGGGCAGCATATCTTTGACTTGCACATAAACAACATTACTCAGTCTGAATTCTTCCATCTGTATAACTTTAATCACATTCACCAGTCACTTTTGCCGAAAAGCAACACTGTACTTGTCCACACTCTAATTACACCGCATATTGATTATCGTAATTCTACCCTCTTTGGTCTCCCTTTGAACTCTCGCCATAAACTTCAGTTGGTCCAGAATGCAGCTCCTCATACCATTACAGAACATATCACCCCTGTTCTGCGGCAGCTTCATGGGTTCTCTCTTAAATACCATATTGATTTTAAGATTCTGCTTTTCACCTTTAAGACCCTTCATAACCTAGCACTATCATATATTTCTAAATTCGTTTATATCTGCACACCCTGTAGTACTCTTAGATCCTCTTCTGCTATTCAGCCCATGACATGAACTGCTTATTTAACTACCATGGGGTCTAGAGACTTCATCCAAGTTTACACTTCAATTTACACATCTTGACTGCGTAAAAAATTATATATACACACTAATAATAAATTTATGTGTGTAATATACTGTATCTATGAGGGTGGTTGTTTGAAATATTACAGTGAATAACTTTTTTTTTTTTCATTTTTAGTCAAGCAGCATACATCTGGATTTTTATAAAGCTGCTTGTGACTGAATGCATCAAACCTGAGCATTAAAGCACATGCTTTTAGCTTGTCATAGGAAGAAGGTAGTTGTGGATGGGATTCAAAGATACCTGAGTGATCTCAAGGCTTTCCTGCGTTTGACTTGACGCATAAAACAGTAACATGTTAAAATGTTTAATGTAAAGGCTGTAACTGAACCTCTTTTTTCTTTTAATTTTTTTAGATAAACCAGAGGTAAAGATTGTGGTGGAGTTTCCAGAAGGCCTGACAAGAGAAGGGGAAAACCTGGAGCTAAGCTGCATGGCAAAAGGCAAACCTCAGTGAGTTTCAATTCCCCAATAAAGGATTATTTAAGTCTAGTGAAATTGTTCTTCATTTCTTTTTTTTTTTGGTATTGCTCTAAAATTGAGTGTTAAACATAATGATTATATCAAAAGTCTTTGTGTGAAAATTGTGTACAATGTTTTCCTAAGCCTGTCTTCAGGGACAGCAGTCCTCCAAACTCCCAACACACCTCAACTAAGCAATTAAGAGCACTGGTGAAGGTGTGTTGGAAGCTACATGTGTGTGTGTGTGTGTGTGTGTGAGAGAGAGTGAGTGAGAAAGAGAGGGAGAGAGGAAAAAAAATGTGGAGCACATGATGTCTCCAAGGACCCAGTTGCAAAACATGGAGCTAATGCATCAAACACAATTAAACGCGTCCCATATAATGCTGTATCTCATTCAGACATTACTGTGATGTGACGAAAATTCTTGCAAGAATGTATAAGTGTCTGTATAACTGGAATGTGCACATGTTTAGGTGGTGAGTCCTAAGGTTGAACGAGCCCTCCTCATTATCCTCTCTCTCAGCAGGAATGTTGACACCGACATCTCTAAATTGCCATTGTGCTGTGTTCACAGGCCTCATCAAATTAACTGGTTCAAAGTAGACGATGATGTACCCTCCCACGCCGTGATTACAGGCTCTGATCTCCTCATCGAGAACCTCAACAAGTCCTACAACGGGACATACCGATGTGTGGCGTCCAATTTAGTGGGGGAAGCATTTGATGACTACATCCTCTATGTCTATGGTATGTACATACGGTACGGTTCAGCAACCGTACTGTACTTACTTAAAGCAAAGCACAATGTTTTCTATTCTGTACCATCATCACTACAGAGTCAGCCAAAAAAC
>JAOVVB010000050.1:10554447-10575695 GCA_028570985.1 Heterobranchus longifilis | reverse complement strand
GTGTGTGTGTGTGTGTGTGTGTGAGAGAGAGAGAGAGAGAGAGAGAGAGAGAGAGAGAGAGAGAGACAGATTTGCACAGACACATGTTTATGGCAGGCAAGAAAAGGTGAAAGATGTGACCGCCTTAGTAAGATTACACTGCTGATGAACACAACAATTGTGTGTTTTTTTTTTTTCATGTTTCATCTGCAGCAGCACCTTTTGCAGAATGAGTCGTTTCCCAGCGTGGTGCCATAGCTCAACATGTTAATGGCTCAGATTGTAGCACAAATGAAATTACATTGGAAATGTTACCAACAGCTTTATTTATTTTAGGCACTGAAATTTCTAATGCATGCATAGTATGGAAATTATTATTATATTATTAGAGACTGATAATAATCCTAATATCTTGCTGTGAAAAATGGTGGAAGTGTATTGGGAATTGTTTCCAGTGGTACGTTTCCAGGTGAACCTTTGTTTGGACTGATTCAAGTTTCTTCACATGCAGAAATCTGTTTATAGTCCCTTGAAAAGCCAAATAAATTGTTGTTAGGTCCAGTGAACCTCAAACCAAAATGCATTTTTGACGAACTGGCAGCAAGCGATAAATGATAGGGAGCACTCCACTCTACTCCACTCCACTATATTAAAAAAAATATATAAAAATAGCAGTGCTTTTCTAAAGTGTTTTCATACTGGTGACATTTCCCAGTGATTGCTATTTATAATGCAAAATAAAATGGATGAATGGAAGTGCTCTTTGTGCCAGTAGTGACTTTGAAGTGCACCTCATCCCCTCCCCAACCTGTATGTGCAATACTGTACATGGTGAAAGTATGACATTTAAATTAAACTCTGCAAATTCCTCTAAACTCTTAGTTGAACTGCTGTGTAAAGACAGTTTCTCTTCTCTCTAGCTTCAGTGAGTACAGTGAAAGCCTATGTTGATAAGCAGTTAGCAGTATCACCTTTCAAACAGAGTAATCCAGTCAGGCCATGTAGAATGATGAGCTGCGGATGTTACAGAGCAATTTGAACCAGCCACAAGGTTATCAGCTGTGAAGTTTCACAAAGATATCACATCAGCTGTGCTCAATATAGCATGGAGCTTTGCACGTATCCCTCCAGGGCAGGTGGATCGGTAAGAATTGTTTGCTTTGAAGAGCGATGATGGGCTAATAACAAAAGGAACACAGCAGTTAGGGAGGGTTTCTGAACAATATAGTGCAATTTGAGATGGATGTAGATGTATACCCCATTTAGCCTAACAATAAAATTACCTGCCTAATATTGAGTAAGTCTCCTTTGTGCTGCCAAAACAGCTCTCACCCCTCAAGGCATGGACTTCTCAAGACCTCTGTAGATGTGCTGTAGTATCTGGCACCAAGCCGTCAGTAGCAGATCCTTTAAGCTCTGTAAGTTGCGAGGTGTGGCCTCCATGAATTAGACTTGTTTGACCAGCACATCCCACAGATTCTTGTTCGGATTAAGATCTGGAGAATTTGAAGGCCAGGTTAATGCTTTTGTTATGTTCCTTAAACCATTCCTGAACAATTTTTGCAGTGTGTTATAGTGCATTATCCTGGTGAAAGGGGACGCTGCCAAAAGGGAATGCTGTTCCCATGAAAGGATGTACTTAACAATGTTTAGGTAGGTGGTGCCCAAAGCATCCCACTGCCTTCTTCCCATAGTCCACCCTGGTGCCCTCTTTTCTCCAGGAAACTTACCTGCAGACATGAGGTAAAAGAAAATGTGACTCTTCAAACAGGTCACATTTTACAATTGTTCTCCAGTTTTAATGTCTACATGCCCATTGTAGGCGCTTTTGCCAGTGGACACGGGTCAACATGGGCACCCTGACTGGTGTATGGCTACACAGCCCCATATGCAACAAGGTGTAATGCAGTGCTGTTCTGATACCTGTCCAATAAAGCCACCGTTAATGGTTTAAACTGTTGCGCTGCAGTAACTCTTCTGTGGGATTGGACCAGACCCCATGCATCAGTAAGCCTTGGTTACCCTGTCACTGCATATTGGGAACACCCCGTACGATCAGCCGTTCAGATTATTTTGCCACATCAAGAACAACTTTGAGAACTGATTGTTCACTTGTTCTCTAATATATCTCTTAAAAGATTGTAATAAGATAATCAGTGTTTAATGTTATTGCTGATTAGTCAAAGTCTTATAAAGAACAGACATTGTTAGTAAAGGAATTACTGTATATCTTGTATCTTACTGTACACCCCAGACTTGGTGTATCACCATCAGAACAGAAGAATGATGCTGAGCTGTATCTTAAGTCCATGTTTTGGCATCAACTTTGTTTCTCCTCATATAATGAGCTCCTCTGCAGATATGTTTTCTGGGCATTTTTGGCAATATGTGCAGCTCAGGCTTGGGTGCCTTTAGGTAAAGCATGAGCAGTCAGCCTCATATATCTGTCTGATGAGAGGCATTAATGCTAGTGTGTGTGAGGATGATGGAGCTGCCACTGGGCAAATGACACACAGAAGACAAGGTAGGTTATTATAAATGGTCTGTCCACACTTGGCCATGCTTTAATTTTTCCCCCCAAGGTTCTAAAATAGTCATCTCATTCCGAACAGAAGGATAACCTCGAACATCACCTGTCACAGTCTGCACTTTCTACAGTATAATACTATGTTTCTACTTTAGAAATTTCTAAATATGGGCTTTGGTTCTTGGATTGCTATAAAGAGAACATTAGAAGTTAGCTTGCAAAATACTTGCAAATAATTCTAGTACATGCTACTTGCGTATGCCAAAGCAGATGTGAACATAAGTCTTAGCCATGGACAATATATTCATCTTCATAATTAAGTCCTCATGTTCAGTGACTTCCAAGATTTATTTGGAGTTGACCCTCTTTCTTCAACTTCTTTCAGACTGATTTAATTTTGGACAACAGGTTCTTAACATACCCACAATGCCACTGACACTGGTACAAACTGTATTTTGCAGTCTCTATTCATCTCACATAAAGAGAGCGATCCTGCAGAGTTTTAGTCGTTTACATTTGCAAAAACAATGTCCCTGTATGGCTTTTTTATTTGCACAGAAGACAGCTACTACTTATATGCAATGCCGACTTTAATAATAGTACAATCCATCTAGGAACCTCTGTAGTCCAACTAGGAACCATGGAGGCCAATGGCAACCTCAGGAGACCAATGGTGGCCTTTATTCCCATTTTATTCCCAATCACACACGCATTCACACACTATGGGCACATTAGAAACGCCAATTAGCCCATTCTGCATGTTTTTGGACTGTGGAAGAAAACCAGAGAACTCAGGAGAAAACCAACGGAGCACAGGGGGAACATGCAAACTCCACACACACAGACCCAAAGAAATCGAACCTGAGCCCTGGAGGTGCAGGGTGACAATGCTAACCACACAGCCACCATGCCTCCAATAGTGTAAAGTTGTGACTTTATTTAAGTATCCCATTGACATGTTAAACTAAATCATGCAGACTATTTAATATGTTGGAATATGACTAAGCACCACACTTTTATATCTAGTTCAGCATTGTTGGTTTATCATACTTTAGTCCAAGCTCCATATTTTTAAATGAAGACAAATATTAGTAGTGATTAAAAAAGCCACTTCTCACTTTTCAATCTCACACCTCTGAGGTGTGAAGTGCATGAAAGTAATTATTTGGTCAACACTTTAAACAATCTGTTCGGGTGGCCTTAAAGAGTCAAGACAAATTTCCAACTTTTTTCTCACCGATATTAGCAGAAATTCCGACCCGACAGACTGTATCAGTCAGGAAGGGTGAAGGCTATCGTGCTTCCTCTGAGAGACATAAAGCCAGCCAATCATAACTTTTCTGACTGCTTTGCATACAACATTGGAGGAAAGCGCCACAGTTCTGCATACTGTACGCAGACTCCCGTGATTGGCTAATGTCTCTGTGATTGGCTAGTGTGACAGCTCTCCCTTCCAGTCAGCACGCAACTCTTTGCTCCAGGTTGCTGTGGCATCATGGAGACTTACAGTAAACTTGCCTCCAATCTCCAGACAAAAGTAGAAGGATTTTCTGCAGCATCACTTTGGGAGCCAGTTTTAGAAAACATCATGCTGGAAGCCTGTTCTGTGTGTGGCACAGATGGCTTTTACGCATGAGGTTTCACACGCTTCCCAGCTAACTTTTTTGTTGTTGTTGTTCATTTAATTACATACAGTGAGAAAACAAACAAATCAAATGGCAAGGAAAAAGTTACAATTTTACTCTGATATGTCTCTGCAACCAGAGTGACAGGAATGTAAGCACACTTAGCCCAGTACTGTGTTGTAACATCCAGTTTTTTAGTGTTGTATTAATGATGGCTATGTACTGTATGTTGTCAGTTTGGGATCATGAGCAGAGATCAAAGCTACGGCCATGTGCTACACAAGTTAAGTCCAAGACTAGTATACTCTGCTCATATCTCCAAAGATTACTCAAAAAGTACTGTGCAAGGTCTAAAAGTCACCCCTCATTCCTTCATAATAAATGAAATAAAATTATGTAGATTACATTTATAAAAATTAAGAACAATGTCTTCACTGCGGCAGGTTGCAAAGTACCTAAAGATATATATAAAAAATATATATTTATATAACAATCTCAGCAGCAACCTCATTTCCCCTTTCGTCTGTTCCAACCACTCAGCATTCAGCATCACCAGTGTATTTATCACTGTCTTGATCATCATCTTCTCATCATCTTTTTCTTACTGGTTTATGCTTTAAGTAAGATGCTTTTTATGCTTGAGTGTTTTATATGAGAACAAAATCTCCTTTAGGAAGCCTGTAGAATTATTCCTCAAGACTACATTAAACAAGACGGGCTGGTTCTTTTGTAACAAAATATGAAGAAATTGGGGGAAATGGTTTTGAATGGCTTTGATAAAGCAAGTTTGTTTGCTATCAATGTGTAAGGCACATGCTTAGAATTCTAGAATTATACCGTTAACTACTGTAAGGTTGTCAGCCCAACTGTCAACACCTGAAACTGACCCTAAATTTTTTTCTGTCTCCTGGAAAAATGAACCAGGTTTTTTCTTTGCGTTTGGGTGTACAAAAGTTATCCACTTCATAGTCTCTCTTTATTTTTACTTTTTGCAAAACATCTTATAATAAAAATGTAATAATAATAATAATAATAATAATAATAATACATTTATTTATGGGTGCCTTCTAAAGCATCACACTAAGACAGAATGAAACTCCTCAGAAAGATCATTATTCATCAAGTGAGCATAAACCTGAGCTACATCTGTTCTTTCTAGTATTTTAGCAAGAAATGGTACATTTGAAAATTGTTCAAGTTAATAAAGTTGGTGAACAAACAAGACCAGACATAAGAGATAATTTGATAATATCAGTTACTAAAGAAGACAAAGAAGGTAGACAAACGGTAACGAAGTGAGTAGGAAGGGGTTCTAGCTGGCAGGTAGATGATTTGGATTTATGAATGAGAGCAGATATTTCAGCAGCGGATAGAAGTGTAAAATTAGATAGCAAAGAAGAGAGGAGAAACCTGAGAGGGTAAATAATGTGCACTGAATGTTGTATTATACTAGGAGATTAGTTGTTGGTGAATATTTTCATTTTTTGCAATAAAAATATTCCGTCTATCAGATTGACTGTCTGCAATTACACTTTACCTGTGTTTGTGGAACAATTTGTTTCAATTTCAATAATTTGTTATGCAACAGGCAACATGGTGGCTTAGTGTTGCCTCCGTGGTTGGGGGTTCGGATCTGCCCCCAGTCTGTGTACACGGAGCTTGCATGTTCTTCCTGAGCTTTTCATCCTTGTGAATTGGCACTTCCAAATTAGCTGTAGTGTTTGCAACTGTGTGCTTATGCCCTGCAATGGGTTGGCACAACATCCATGGTGTACACTGCATGTGCCCTGAGTTCCCTGTGATAGGC
The DNA here is from genome assembly GCA_028570985.1 of Heterobranchus longifilis. Taxonomy (NCBI): domain Eukaryota; kingdom Metazoa; phylum Chordata; class Actinopteri; order Siluriformes; family Clariidae; genus Heterobranchus; species Heterobranchus longifilis. The sequence continues at coordinate 10,569,757 of JAOVVB010000050.1, read as the reverse complement.
TCCAGGCCCCCCATGACCCTACATGGGATAATATTATATAACAAGGTCTTGGAAGGTGAGTTGTATGAGGGGTGTTGATTTTAAAGCAAGACTTGTGATTTTCTTGTAAATTATGGTATTTAAAATTTGACATTTATAGAAGCACAGTATGGTGATAAGGCTCTAAAACTTCAAAATTTTGATGGTCCAAACATTTTAAAAAAGCCCATCCATCTGTGAATGGTGGTCCTGGTGGCTCGGAGCCTCGTGTTGCCATTAACATTCGCAAGTAGAATTCCTGATTCTTAAAAATCAACAGATAACTTATCGCCAACTTGCGAGAGAGAGACGCATCTGACTGTAGGTCATGCAACAGGACAATGAACCTGAACACATCAGTAAATCAACATTCGAATGAGTTAAGATAAGAAACAAAGGTGTTGGAATTGCTAATTCAATTTAAGAGAGTAAGAAGAATGTAAAGGAATCCCCTTAAACATGAATCAAACTGAAGCAAAGTGGTTAAAAACAGTCACGCAACAGGACAATGAACCTGAACACACAATCATTCATGAACACCACTTACACATTACAGCAACTGGGCTGGGAGTTATTGTCACTTCTCCCGTACATTTCACCTTGATCGTATCCATGCTACTGTATAGTGGAACGCTGGGTTAAGTACATTAGAGTTCTGTTATTCTGCACAATCAAAAGTCCCACTTTGACTTGAATACCCTTCTTATATTTAAGGTAGCCCAATTCAGCAGAAAGGCCCAGCAACTCTTTCATTATCTACAGCACTGAAATTATTCATAATGGCAGCATAGAGCAGTGTGATTCCAAACCCAGGGGGGTGTTCTATCAATGCTTGTTGCAGGTCCAATTTTTGAACAGTAGGTAGGCAATAATAACACGATGGACCTAAATGGGGTGGTGAGTCTGCTGCCTTGCGATTGTGCATCATTTAGAAAATCGATGGAACATCAGCTTATACAGTCACAGGGAAAAAGTAAGCACTCCTACAGTTTTATGTTTTTATTGATCAGGGACTAAATAATATTTAAACTTAATAACAATTCTCATCAGTTTCTGTAAGCAAACAAATAACCTCAGTTGACAACACCAAAATCATAATAGCTCAATAAAAATCTCAATTTTCTCAGAAAGGAAACCAGAATTCAGAAATTGCATGGGTAAAAAAAAACAAGTGCACTTTATAATTCAATAATACGAACCACCTTTAGCTGCACTAGTTTGAAGTAGGAGTTTATCAGTCTCTCACTTAATTTTAGAGAAATTCTGACCTTTTTTAACCACATTGCTTCAGTTTGATTCATAACAATTTTAAGGGGATTCCTTTACATTCTTCTTACTCTCTTAAATCCTGACACAGCATCTCAACGGAGTTGAGTTCTGGACTTTGACTTAGCAATTCCAACACCTTCGTTTCTTATCTTTACTCATTCAAATGTTGATTTACTGGTGTGCTCAGGTTCATTGTCCTGTTGCGTGACCTAATTTCAGCACAGCTCTAAGCTGCTGGACAGATGGCCTCCCATCTGTCCGAAAGATATTGTTCCAGAACTGTTATGCTTTGTTCGGATACAATTGTGCAAAGTCATGCTGCCATGTATACAGTACTGTATTTTTTTTTTTGAGAGAATGGGCTTTCTTTGGCTTTTTTCCATAAAAACCATACATCTTATTTTCCTGATTTTGCTGTCATGAACATAAATATTAAATGTGCTTACAAAGGCCTGTAGGTCAAATTTTCTAGCTGTTGAGGTTTTCTTCATATCTGTGACCATTAAACAGTCTGACCTTGGAATGAATTTGCTGGGACGCCCACTCCTGGGAAGATTGACGTGTTTGAAGTGTCTTAAAGACTTTCCATTTGTAAACAAATCTTCCGACTGAGGAATTTACAGTAGAATTGTTTGGAGATGGCCTTATAACACTTCCATGATTGATGAGAAACAACAGTTGTTGGCTGATCTTCTTTCTTCTTGGCATTGTGTAGACACATAGTAGACACATAGTGCTTCAGAATAAATAAGAATGATAAAAATTTTGCTTTTATAGAGGTATTTACACTTCTTGATGATAACTCTCACACATTCTTTACACCGCTTATCTTGTACAGGAGGTCTGAAGCCTATGCCAGGGGAGACTGGACACTAGGTGGGGAACACCCTAGATGTGGTGCCAATCCATCACAGGGCACAATCGCCCACACACTTACACACTGCGGCCAAATTGGAAATTCCAATCAGCCTGCATGTCTTTGGACTGTGGAAGGAAACCTTAATACCCAAAGGAAACTTACCAAGCACAGGGAGAACATGCAAATCCTCGACCCTGAAGGTGTGAGGCCACAATTCTAACCACTATGCTACCGTGCTTCTTGATAATTAACTCATCTTCTTAATTTCATTAATAATACATGGCTGCTAATTAGGAAGGGTGTACTTGTTTTACGCACCAGGTTTCTGAAAGTTAGTTTACCTTTTGGGGAAAATTACTCCATATTAAAAGGTGTTACTCATATAGTTGTTTATAAAATTTGGTAAGGACTACATGATTGGTTTTCAGGCACTAATAAATAAATATAGAATTGAATTAAGGCGTAGTGTTTTTTTTTCCCAATGATTATACGTCAAATAGGAGCATTTGTAATATCATTAGTCACTTAAAAGATGTTATTAGTATTTACGCATACTTAGTTGAGGAAATGAGGACTTTGATAAGATTAATATTTATTGAACAGCAGATATGCGTTTAAATAATGTATACGGTCTGGCTCTGCCTGACTTGTCCCTGTAGACAAGCCTATTCTGCTTGTTGGACCATATTTTTAGTAGATGACATACTTTTAGCCCGCCTAGTCTGTTCTCTGTAAAATGCCAGATCAAAAGGGCAATGTTCAGCCTTAATGGACTGGCTGGGTTATTCACTCAAATCTAAGTATGCATTTATAAGCTAAGAATAGATCATGCTGTTCAACCTGGGGTTAACTCCAGTTGTATTGATCAGCACTCATAAATTCTCTATATTGATTGCAGTGCTTGGGCTGAAGCTCCTCTCAACATAGTCCAATATTTTTGAAAAGCTCAAAAAACATCCCTTATATTAAATCCATTTCAGAATATATTGTGGTGTGTATTGTTTGGTTTGTCTGCTGTGTTGTGGAGAAAGTTCTATGGTCGTAGGTATTTCTCTGTGAAATAATGTTAAGGTGAAGTTCATTGAAGGTGCCGAATGATACTTATTCCACCTTTTGGGTACAAATGGCTGCATACAGAGTTGTTCCGTTCATGAGCCTGTTATGTTAAGCCTGTGTACACCCCTGGTACACTTTTCTCTCTTTCTCTCTCTCTCTTTCGCACTCTCTCTTTCATTTGATACATGTTTTGTGTTTCATCTTGTCTGTGTAGCCTAGCAACAGGTAGCAGGCAACAGTTCATGTTCCAAATATGGTGTTCTGTGGAGGAGGAGCAAATGCCACAGCGCTCAAAGGAAGCACACAGATTCACGTAAATACCAGTCAAACATCTCACACTCCACAGTATTTTTTGGCAGACCACCAGAGCAAGCGGACCAAGAATTCCCTATTATTACAGGCATTCAAGGTTAGATTTTTGCCAAGAAGCACTGGAGCATGACATCAGAAAAACAACAACACAGAATTTTTTTTATATTTTTTATAAAGACGTGCCTGTCATAAAACAGAAAATTAATTGGATTTTTTTTTTCAATAGCTCTCCTTAAATACCGAATGCAAGACAATATTTTCAGTTTTGAAATCTAATTGGCTAAGGCGTGAAGATTCGAAGACCTTGATATGTGTACACCTGTGGCTGCACTGCAGTAATTGAATTCTGTATTAATGGGGGTTTGAATCAATAAATAGTTACAGTTAAGCCATTGTTCTGTTAATAGAATACCCTAACCATTATCTATAATGTTGCTTAGCAACCATACATTATTGCCAACAGACTTGTTTTTGTGGGAGAAGAATTGTTTATTGAGATTATTATTATTATTATTATTATTATTATTATTATTATTATTATTAATACATTATATTGTTAATTGAAACTGCATTTTATCATATTGTTTTATAAAAGCAACAAACCACCCAAAGATGTTTGTTACAGTGACTTTATCAGGGCTAAGTAGGTTTTAGGCATTTTGCCTGGCACAGGTTTTTAGTGCCGTAATAGTAAAATGAAGCTGGATAGTTAAGCCGTTGTTTTAACGATATGTTTTTTGTTTGTTTGTTTTTGGGATTACTTCTTTCTTCGTATTATGTTTTCTGGCATTTTAATTTTTTGTGCTTAAAAGTGAGATGATCTTGTACAATAATGTTGCTGAAGAGTCACACCCAGGCAGAATAGAAAGCAGGCTTGACAACAAGAATTTATCACGAGCTTACTCGAGACGAGTGTGCAGCCATCTGTCTTAAAGGGTTAGAAGTCGAATAGCTTTGGCCATGCATTCGCTAACATTGACTAGCAGACCAGGTTGCTACAGAAGCAAGTAAACAAATAATGATGCAATGTTGAACATTTTACAACATTTTAAATTTTAAACCCTAATGAAAAACTGGGAGCTAGGAGTAGTGCGCTCTTTTCCACCTGCCGTATGATAGGCTGAGTTTTGCAGTAATTATGACTTCTGAGGAGCAGAGAGAGAGAGGTGGGGCAGAGAGCAGTCTGCCATGGGAAAGGGGTTTTAATAAATATAAACTTATCAAGTCAGAGCGGTTGGCTGTACGGCTCAAAATCTAGAGTCTGAATTCCGGTCACATTTTGGAGATACACAAACACTGGCGCTGTAGAACCCATTATTATTCCATACATCCTGCTCCAATGAATCTTTGTATTGAGGCCAATGATGAAAAGAGAACAAAACACACCAACTTTCGGTCAAAGTATTACTACAGGAATGATAATTCACTTGACTTAAATTGAACAATATAATTGATAAAATTACTCAAGTAAATCATTTTCCCCTCAGATACATTAAATTGAAATGACAAATATAAAATATTCTGTTTTCTATATTCTGTCCTTATGTTGGCTAACCAAGCAAGCCACCCTAAAGAGAACATTGTCTTCATTATTAACAGGAATGTTAGCCAGTTAGCTGGCTAGAACATTTAGCAAAGCTCTGAAATCCTAATAAGAAATGGTTAGGTTCTTTAGCTTGCTAGCTAGCTCATGTTATTCCTTACAGTGGCACCTCGGCATACGAACACCCCGGCTGAAGAATTTTCGCCTTAAAAACAAGAAATTTGCCTCGGCATGCAAAGAATTTTCAACATATGATCAACATTTACAACTTTTCTAAATGTTTTGATAGTTTTTATATGCAAATGGAATGGATTATTTGCATTTAAATAATTTCCTATGGGAAAAATGCATTTTACAATACGAGTTTTTGACTTTTCACCTCCCAACCAGATTATGCCACTGTACATGCATTTAGCTACAGTACATAGCTACATTTTATGCATTATCCTGAGATCTGCCTATAAACTGTATCAGCACTTAGAGAACAGGCAATGGGTACTGAACACTGCAATGTTGAAACATCGTATGTTTGATACTGATGAGTAATGTTAAGCTCTGAAACTTTTAAAAGATTTGCATAATTTTTATAATCACATCATCATTTTTTAAATCATATAAAACTGAAGATACCTGATAAATTGCTCATCTCACGCCTTAAAAACTAAGCTACTGATGACGCATTTGGAAGCTGAAGTGTACATGTTAAGCAGGAAAATGCCTGATTTTGATTTAAATTGAATTATTTAACAGTCACACATACTGTCCTAATTAGCGTAGAGTCTTGTAGAGCTTAAAGTCATAAATATTCTATTAATAAAAATAAGTTTTTACAAAGTTGCAAAGGCTGCAATACTCATCTCACTTAATGTCATTATGTTTTAACCATTATGTATGATTTAACCCATTGGCTACTGTAGGAGCAAACAGCTTTTAGCAAGTTTAATCACTCATAACTATTTCATTCATTCATTTATGTATTAATTCATCTTCTATACCACTTATCATGTTCAGGGTCGCTGGGAGCCTGGAGCTAATCCCAGGAGACTTTGGGCACAAGGCAGTGTACACCCAAGACAGAGTACACACACATATGACAATTTTGGAATGGCAATTAGTCTAATCTGCATGTCTTTGGACTGTAGGGGGCTCAGAGGAAACCCACCAAACGTGGGGAGAACACGCAAACTCCATGCACGCAGACCGAAGGCAGAAATTGAAGTACAGTATGCTTTCTACTGTAAGTGCTAGTAGTGGTATTAGTTCATTTGAATTATTCACTTTAAAATGGAAAAAAAAAAAAAACACATCAAGTTTCCAAATGCTACATGTTAAGTTTACATGGGAATCCTATAAAGAATGGACACAGATTGTGGACAGTTACTCACTACATTTCATATGACCGTGTATAAAACATGACACCTACTTTCTACCCAGTTTACAGGACACTGCACGGGACCCAGGACGAGGAGATGTTTAGGTGGGGGATCATTCTTTGCACAGCAGTGATATTATAAGTGGACCAGGCCCAGCACTGCCATTATGTATTTTCTTTAGCAGTAAAATTTAGAAGTCGAAATAAAGGATAATATCCAATCAGAGACCCTTCACTGGTGACATTTGCATGATAAATGCTGCACGGTCTTGGAGGGTCTTTTTATCATTTATGCATTATCATTGAAATGCTTAAAAATACTTTAGGTTTACTTTTAGACTCGGAACAATTTGAAAGGACCAATAGGGACGCACAACTCGCAGGGCTCATTTTTAAACTCATTTTCTATCCAGCTCCGAACATGTTTAGTGCCTCAGGTGAAGTAGGTGCATTAAAAATGAATGCTACAGTCTAGACAGCTTACATTCTTAATGTTTTTTTTCTTTTCTTTTTTAAAGTTGAGTCAGTGCAGTCTACTATCATTGGCTTTGTTATTTTGTACTATTTTGAGGCTCGTGGCGTCATGTATTGTAATTAGTCACAAAAATTATATTTAAAACCCTCCACCCAATTAGGCTTCCATGGTTCTGCAGTACAAAAGACTGTGGTATTGTCAGGCGCCAAACGCCAGACAACAGTGCAAAGGCTTTTCTATTGCATCACCACGATGCCTTTTTCAGTATTTGCCCATGCACATCTTTATTGTAGCTTGTGCAAAAGTCCTAATTTTATCAGGATTTTTTGAAGCAGAACTGTACAGCCCTGTGAGAAATTCAGTGGTGGTCAGAAGTTGCCTCATCAGGAAACTTAAGGTCATGGAAATATTGGGCTTTTAGTGATTTCTTTCTTTAAACTGTCCTTTTTCTGAGAAAGAATGGTTAAATGTACATTTTCAATACAATATATACACGCCACAGAGTCAGAAATGTACATACACACACTTAGATTATGAATTCAGTGCAGAAATGCACTTTATTTTGCCAAGCCTGAGGCCTCCCAATTTCCTGTTAGTGATAATGATCAACTACAGCTGGTAGCTTCTCTGTGCCAACATAAAAAGTGTTTGTTTGGCAGCACTCACTGGATTGACCAACACACTGAACAATGGGAGCAGTTTAGTACAGATCTGAGAAATAGGATAGTACTGTAGATTTAAGAATGTCAACAACTGCAGGTTCCAGGATCAATTCAAACAGTCGTACATACTGTAGTGCAAGTAGAAGTTATTGGGATGTGTAGTCACTTTGTCAAGGTTTGGACGAAGACCCAGAATGTCACCCTCAGCGTGGAAACTGGTTTGGATGCTCAGGAACAACCAAGGAACCACCAGGGCACAGACCTGCCATGAACTGGAAACTGCAGGGACACCAGTGACACTGTGCCACAGTGCTGTAGTCGAATGAGATGTACATCGCCACAAACTGAAATGGCTGCCATCCAAGGAAGACACCCCTGTTCCAAAATCCACACCGTCAGGCTTGAATAATATTTGCAGCCTCATGTATTCGGTCAAAGCAAAACCCTTCAGGAGAAAAGTTTTAACATGAAGTACATTTATAAGAAAAAAATGGTGAGACATTTAATCCCAAGATTAGATCAATGGTACAGTACAGTACCATCTTTTTTGAGTGTGGTGGTGGTGGTAGTACAGTATCATCCAATGGGGCTGTTTGGCTGCCAGCAAATCAATGAAATAATAGCATCAAATCAATGAAATAATAAAAGGGAACTGCCTAACTTTCAGCTTTTTCAGCCAAAATTTGAGAACTGTGCTTAAAAGTCATGTCCATGCCAGGAACCAAGTTTTAATTGAACAGCAATTCAAAGTCATGTGTTCTAAGGCTGCGTTTACATTATAAGCCACATTGGTCAATTCTGATTTTTTTGTTCAGATCGGATTCACATTTTAAAATTGATATTTATAGGTTACTTTTGTTAGACTCTGATGTGGACGCTTTTTTCTGAAATGGCACACATGCACAAATTGATCCATATTCGCTCACTCTGTCTTGTTTTTTGTGCAACTACTCATTCATTTCAAAGATTAATGAGTTAAAATTCTAACTGGATTTGAACAAAATTTCAAGAAGAAAGTTTGGCTAATGTAGTAACTATTGCTAGCACAGCTACGAAAGTCCCATGCTGCTGGTGCTGACAGATGTCAGTGAGAGCTCTATGCATGCGCAGAAATTGCATGAATTTCGGTCTGCCCTTTTTCATTCAAGTCGCACAAAGGTCTATCTAATATATCTTCTATGAAGGACCATTTCTAAGTCACTTAGATTTGATCTGGAAAACATCAGATTCTGCTTTCAGACAGCCTGAAAAAAGATCAGATCTGAGTCCATTCAGAGTGGTAATGTGAACATAAATGTTTAATAAATGTCAACCTACAGAAACCGTCACTCAATCAATGTCCTGTAAATAGAATGCTAATATATAAAAACGAGCTCATTAATATAAGCCTGTGATTTTAAAAGTACAGCTGACACTATTGTTCGATCTGCTGTTGGGTCAGAAAGTGTTGATTAAATCTCTATATCAGTTTCCAGAATTTAGCATTGCTGTGGTGTTATACGGTTGTGGGCATTTAATGTATCATTGTAAATTATAGTCATTTTTAACTTCAAGCTGCTAACATTCATGGACTGAGGAGGAATTATAACGTGGACCATTTAGCAAGCATCCACGTATCATTTAGCAAGTGTTGACAGTTACTTCTCGGAATTACCCATCAACCCTTTGTATGATTTACTACCAGCATTGCACTATTTGCTATTCAGACCAGTTATCACTCTTTCATTCTTCTATAGTATAACAATAAATAAAAATAAAAAAAACTCCAGTCATAAGGTAATCTTTTTTTATGGCGTGAAAAAGAAGCAAAGCTCAGATGTGTGCGAGTCCTGCAGTTGTTTACAGGTCAGAAGACTTGTAATTAATTCCTGAGTTGCATTTGTCATGGCCAAGTGATTTCTGTCTGTGTTGCTAAATCAAGCTCATTCTAGCTTCATTATGTTGCAGTTCTATAGTTTTCACAGGTGATTAATTTCCACGGAATGTGTTTCTGCTCCGTAAGACAGCTTTCAGAGCTTCTGAGCTGCATATTTAGCTTTGTCTTTTGAGTCAGGCTGGTCTGCGTGGGGAGCAACTATACAGGCCTGTTCAGCAAAAGGATTAACAAGCGTTGTGACAGAATCGGACTAATGTTGCATGGATTGTAAAGTCAACTCAGTAGCCTAAAATCGAAAATCACATTTTTACATACCATGAGCCTCCACGGTAAACTCCTGCACGTACCCTAAATTAGCAAAAGTAACACAAGTACATCACGAATGACCAATATTTACTGTGTTTCTTTCATTATTATGCTACCTAAGATGAAACAGCAGCTAAATAAGTGATAGTGATCACCAACAGGGGCTCATCATGACCAGGATTAGACTAATAAGCACAAAAGCTTTGTGTCTTTTGTTAGAAGGAACCTGGTAGTAGGCCGGCAGGATGGAACCAAACATTGTCTGGTGCATATGGCTAGATAGGGCTCTGAAAAGAACTGTACATCTGAAACCGACGCATAAATCAAACAAAAGTAGATTTCCGACCGTCAAAAGTAGATTTCCTTTCGTCTGTCAGCAGTATTTGTAGGGGGAGTGGTAGCATGACCAAGTCAAGATCTTTGTGTTTTAAATAAGGATTTTACCATATACATATGGCTAGTGTTATGTAATAAGCCAATGAATCTTTTTTTTATGAATTGCTTTATTTCATGTTTATCAGGCTATTAAAATATGGCAAGGTCGTTGAAAGCTGAAAGAAATGATATTGATTTCATTTTAATGGAGCACATTTATTCACCAGCACAGACACGGTCAACCTGATGCAGAATAATGGTGGCATCAGTGTCATGAAATTAGTGGCTAGAATGGGGGAGTGGGGGGTAAACATTAGCTAAATCTTCATTAACAATCCCAAGCAGCAGGAAAAATCATGGTGAAAGCTGGTAGACGTCAAAACACCCGTCCATCATTCATACCGATTGTCCCATGTAAGGTCACTGAGGCCTGTAACCTATACCAGGCACTAGACAGGGTACAAAGGGTACGACACAAGCACACAAAGCATGCTTTTGCTAGGACTGGAGGTGGGATTTGACTTGTGCTAAGGTTCAGGCGAATGTTGACATTTGTAAAGTTGGGATAAGGATGGAGAAAAGCAGCTCTTGGAGTCTTTGGACAAACAGCTAAAGTTCAACTTCTTTAATTGTCATGCGGATATATTATACAGGGTATAATCCTGAGTATAAAGTGAAAAATGTTCATTATAAGTTTGAATAGTGCATATATTGCTTTACCTATGCATGGGTGTGTGTGTGTGTGTGTGTGTGTATGTGTGTGTATGTGTGTGTGTGTTAGGGGGTGGGTGATGATGTATTATTTATCAACATTGTGACAAAACCCTATAAACCACACTTACTTGATAAGATCTCACACTGTCGCACCCTATGGACTGCAGGCTGCCTCTTTAGAGCTGCAGTTTTCCGTCACAGCGAAATACAAAATGATCAGTCGGAAACGAAGCAAATGATAATGTTGCCACTGTATCCCTTTATAGTGTGAAACCTGAGAGGAGGAAAGATTAACTTTAGTACATGCCATAGCTTTGCTTTGTTGCTAAAATTGACCTTTGAGAGAAATATCAAGAAGAAATTAAAAGATGCGGGCAGAGGAGACATGTCTGAGGGTAATTATGACTGCACCGAATGCTTAAAATAGTGAAACTAGCACTTCACTTTGGATTTATTGCCAGCTGTTAGTATTTTAGAAGAAAAATCAGGACCCAGTGATGCCAGATGGCTGCTGGAACATTTTTTAGGTAAGGACAAAGGTTCAGGTTAATTTAGTACTTGAATGCGCTATGTCCAAGTGTCCTTAAGCATCCAAATATTGTTGTTTTGTCTTTAAGGCAAGCAAGGTCATTAAAAGCAATGGATTCTTTCAAAAGCTGCAGCATGGCTGTCCTTGTCAGCTTATAAAAGCAAGGACAAAAGACTATGGGAGGTTACACTAAGCCCTGATTCACTAAAGGTATGTAGATAGATAGATACACTACTACTCAAAAGTTAGGGATCACTTGCAAATATCTTTGTTTTTCTTTAGGGATTTTACATTTTACAACAATATTGGGGATGAAATAACACATATGGAATTACTGTAGGTAATTATGTAACAATATCAGTCAGTTATTTTAAGACACAGAGGTCAGCCTTTCTGAAATAGTTCTTGCAAGAACAGTATTGTGTCAAGCGCATTTGCAAAACCCATCAAGCACCATAATGAAACTGGCTCTCATGAAGACCTTCCCAGGAAAGCAAGACCAAAACTTACCTCTGCTGCAGAGAAGAAGTTCATTTAGAGTTACCTGCCTCAAAATCACCAATTAACAAATAGCACCTCAGTTTAGAGCTGTTATGAAGGCTTTACAGATCATGAGTAGCAAATACATCTCAACATCAACTACGCAAAGAAGATTCAGCATTGTTTTACAAGGTAGAAAGAAAGAAAAATTAGGAATGACCATGGGGTCGTGATCCTAACCTTTTGAGCGGTAGTGTGGATTGATGGATGGATGGATGAATGGATACTTTATTGATCCCTAATGAAATTCCAGATATCCAGCAACAATAGTGACAATAACACAAAGACAGACTGTACATGTGGATTGCACACTGTATTTTACTGTACATACAATCATAGCATATCAATGTCAAGTTTTTTTTTTTAATGGGACCTAATAAAAGAAATGACGTTAATTGCAGTGCAGCCTTGATGTGAAATTTTATGTGTGGCAAAGTAACAACAGTGCAAATAGTATTAATAGTGCAAATAACTTAATAACAGCAGCATGAAAGTGAAATTTCACTTTTACACAAACACACACACACACACACACTGGAATCTGATAAATCAACAGCCTGTACTGTGGATTGTGGCTTACAAATAAATAAACTAACAAATTTTTGCCCATTTCTTCCTTAAATTTTATAATTAATTGTTAAAACTTTTATATACTTCATATTCACACATCAGGTGCTAAGAGCACTTCAGTAGATCCTGTCAGAGAGTTTTTTATTCACATGTGCCCTAATTATGACATCTTAGCAAGTAAAAAATACACTGCCTTGGTAGGGGGGAAAAAAACACTCACATGCTAATATTTTGTTGGCTCACCTTAATTTTTTATTATGGCATGCATTTCCCGTGGCATTCAGTTTTTTACCAAGATCTTGTATTAATCATGGAAGAGTCTAATCAGTCTGTAAAATCATTCTCCAGCTCAATGGAAAGACCTTTCATAGGGTTACGGTCAGAAATCTGTGGTGGCCAATACAGGTGAGTACTGTAGATGATTCCTCATGCTTTCAGAACTACTCTTTCAGAATTTGAGTCCTGGAATACAGTATGTCCGTGCCCCCAGGGAAGAAAAAATCCATTCATGGGAGTCTAGACGTGACCAACTGAAGCGACCCCAGATCATAACACTGCCTCCTCAGGCTTAAACAATGAGCTCTGCATGATGGTGGACTGCTTTCTTACTCTGACATGCCCATCATGTGTATTAGGGTCAGTCTGGACTCATCTGACCTTTTTACATTGCTCCAAAGTTGAATCTTTATGTACACTTAATGTCTAAAGGTTTCAAACTGAAACCTTTTTTGATTAGCCTTACAATCAATTAGTAGCAATTTAAACTTTTAATCTTTTAGGCTGTGATAAAAAAAAAAAGTTTTAAAATGCAACTTAAATCATTTAAGTGATCTCCAATCACAATGGTGATATATATATATATATATATTATATATATAAAAAAAAATTTTCCGGACAATTTCCTTTTCCCGCTTACTGTTCTGCACTTTCCTTCCTAGTTTTAATAATGCATTTAACAGTTCTTAACCCAGTCGCTTCAGCAAACTGTATAGTTGTTTTCTTTGTTAGGACCAGCCCAATAATTTTACCCTGTAACCGTCACATGTTGTGTGCACAGTTCTTCTTGGCAAAATATCCACAACACACCCATTAACTGCATGTGCCATTTATCACTAATGATTGCCCTTTATTTGAGATCTTTTGATATACATTTATTTATTTATATGAGATTTATTGATATACATTATATATTGTTACAGGATAATAATATTATATTAGTATTATAATACTATTTTTCTCTTCCTGAAGTGTGTATAAATGTTTTTGGCTAACTCTGTATAAGCTAATTTTTATGTCAGCTGACAATACTCAGCATGACGTACGAATATATTGTATGTTAATTAGTTATAACTCACTGTTGCTGGTAGATTAGAATAATCAGAGGGTAGCCTGTGTTAATGAATGTTAATGCAGAGCACAGCTGGCATCAGCCACCTCCTTGAATGGTTATGCACTAAATTATGTAAAAAGTCACCTGTCAGGAGCAACTGATGCTACACAGCTTGATCATGATATTTGTTTATACATTATGCAAATGTTTTAAATTCTATGTATCTAAGCATAAAAGCTTGACATCTCATACATTTTAAACCTTGTTAATTGTTGAACGATCAACTCTGCATCGATAAATTTTATGTAACAGTATCTCTAACGGGAAGCACGGTGATATAGTGGTTTAGCACTGTCGCCTTGCACCTTCAGGGTCCGGGTTCGATTTCCGGCCAGACTCGATTCCCGTCTCTGAGTGCATGGAGTTTGCATGTTCTCCCCGTGCTTGGTGGGTTTCCTTTGGGTACTCCGGTTTCCTCCCACAGTCCAAAGACATGTAGATTATGTTAATTGGTGTTCTCAAATTGCCCATAGTGTGTGATTGCGTGTATGTCTGTGTGCCCTGCGATGGATTGGCACCCTGTCCAGGGTATACTCAGCCTAATGCCTTAAGTCTCCTGGGATAGGCTCCAGGCACCCCGCGACCATAAATACAGGATTAAGCGGTAATGACGATGAGTGAGTGAGTAAGTAAGTATCTCCAACATTAATATAATATAAGATTCCTACCTTGGACTACTATCAAACATTATTGCATCCATATGAACTTGGACAAGACATTGTTTGACATATAGTAAACCAGTTTACTATATAGTATAGGTTTATCCAGGCCTGGGAGCGGCACTGAATCCAGTGGCTGGGGTTTGGGCACTGCCTGGGCATCGATCCCGGGCCTTCTGCATGATAGACAAGAAACCCATCACTGAACCACCAGTGCCCTTTTGACATATAGTGAAGATGTGTAATTATTAATATGGTAAAGATTTTATAAGGTAAGATGACTTTGTTCTTGGGAGGAGTCTCTAGTGTCAGAGCTTTGCATAGTAGGATATAAAGTAAAAATATAAAGCTGTTTTTTTTTGGTGGGGGGAGGGTCAGAAACCACTGCATATATAACTTGTGAATTTTAAAAGTAAAAAAGTATAAATATTTTTCTGCTTCATATTAGGCCCTCTTGTCACTGATTATTTTCCTCCAACTACGAGGGGCATTCAAATCAAACCGGGCATTTGGTAACATTTCTTCTTGAAAATTCTTGAAACTGATGAATTATTTCTCATTAACTTGCAGAAGAGCTGCATTTGACTGTGGGAACTGTACATACAATCATTTACAGACACCACTTGCACATTACAGTAAGGCCTTGTTCACACGGGCGTTAAAATCGAGCGTTTTTCTGGCGTTCGTAGCGTCCGGTGAGCGCGGATGAAGCGCCGAGTGTTTTCTACACATAGGAGTCAATGAGAGTGTTCACACGGGCTTTGGTGACGTGCGTTTGTCCGGCT
>JAOVVB010000050.1:10507609-10518766 GCA_028570985.1 Heterobranchus longifilis | reverse complement strand
AAGGCTCACTTCAGCTGTTTTAGGACTGCTGAGCAGCCAGTGCTGACGAATGACGACAGCAGCCTATGCAGAGGCAAAAATCTGTATGATTACAGATCTGCCGTTCACATTCAGGTCTCATGCCTGCGTATCTTCTACTGTATGTACTGTATCCGATCTAAGACCGCATATGAAAGTGAATTAGATTCAATATGAAAAACATCCGATTTTTGTGTTCAAACAGCCATAAAAAAAAAAAAAAAAAAAAAAAATATATATATATATATATATATATATATATATATATTTCATGTTGGGGCAAAAATCAGAATTGAGTCACTTCAAGATGATAATGTGAACAGGTCCTAAAACTAAAAACATGCATAAATATTATTATTACATAATGAAGTGTTTCAATAAATTTGCAATGGTTACTTAAAAGTAGTTTATTATGTGAAATACTTGATTCATAGTTTAATAAGGCATATGTTTTGTTTAGCCTTCTTTTAATGATTTTTTACCATTCTAAGATACCGTAGTAAGAGATAAACAAATTAAAATGAATCCAAAAACTACTCAAGAGTATAGATAGAATTATTTGCTACTGTACAACACAATTCTTTTGGTAAAGACAACTTGTGTCCAAAAGTGGAAGGATGAAGGAACTATTTCTTGGTAACAAGTCTTACAGAGGCTTGTTTTACAATCAATACACTCAATGTCTAAATCCAGCTATACAGGTACCATGGTAATAGATTTCATACAGAAAGGTATGTGTTACACATCACAGTCATCCTTATACACATCATCAATACACCCTATTCCAGCACTACGGATGTACTGTAACATACATTCCTGCTCTTGTGCAGGAAACAAAGCCTTTTGTATAGAGAACATATTTGTTTAACCTTCTTGCTCTATTCCTCAAGGGTAGTCTTTAACAAATTAGACAAAAAGAAGAGAAAAATACCAAGTGCACTACATGTGGTTGGTTTGCCTTTTTGATCTAAGCCTCCAGTTCTTTTTATAACTTTACTTTTCTTCTTTTTTTACCATAATAACAAAGCTTGACTTTCTCCACTGTTGCCATAACAAACTAATGGGATTTCCTCTTTTAGAAATCTAAAGAGCTCTCTCTCTCTCTCTCACACACACACACACACACACACACACACGGCAAAACACATGGTCATACCTGGCAACAGATCTGGATAAGATACACCAGTTCCCTGGAGCTGAGGCTGCTGCGTGTTAGATCGTTCTCATCACAGGTCAGAGTTAGCTGGAGACAGAAAGAGAGGAATGATTAAGAGAGAAGCTGGAAGGTGGAGCCAAGTTCAGGAAGAACCATGTCAGCAACGTTCACTGTCTTAAAAGCTAATGAGAAAGACGCAGGGAGAATTTATGAATCAGAAAAGGGCATCCAGAGGACCTGATTTATATATCTTCTACATATATACATATAACATAAACAGTTATTTTACAGTACTGTACAAAAGCCTTGATCCTCATTCGGTTCTTCATATTTTGGTTCATAAGAGCAAGACCTTCTTGCATTTTTCATGTAGTCATGAGGAATAGTTCTCCAGAAGCTTCCTGAAGGACGTTCTTGTTTTTTGCCAGTTTCAGAGGAATGCTTTTGTTCACTAAGCCACACATTAACCTATGAATCAGTCAAGCAAAAACATTTAACTTAAGGCACGAACCAGTGAGAAACAGGTGCGGATGACGGATGATCAGGTCTGTGATTAGTATACTTGTGATGCTGAATACTGAGGTTGGGAAAGATGAGAGAAAATTGAGGTTGCTGCCGAGATTGGAACATAAACAACCAATTTTTTAATTGTATCTTTAGGGATTTTGCAGCCACCCTGTCACAGTAAAACATCTCTTTCCATTTCTTTAATTCAATCAAAATCATTCTATTAATGAAGAAATGGCTCAAGACTTGCACATTACTGTATGTACATACAAATGATTTATTTGGTAGGGAAGGGGCAGTAAATGGGCTTATAGTGAACACCTACACTATAACCAGTTTTCTTTATCTGATATAATGCATTATGTTACATCCAGAACATGAAGACCTTTGATCAAATCAATGTGAATAGACCAGAGAACCATCCTGTAGCTACCTTTATGTAGTAGATCAGCTCTCTCAACAGAGCACTGAAATATTAAAGCGTGGCTTATTTATAGCAAAAACGAATGAAAATGCACAAGAGATTAAATGACCTATTTGAGCTGTGCATTGAAATCGAAATGACAAGACACCAGATTATTGAACTTGTAGAAGCTTACATTCACTAATTTACTATCTTTGTCACACACGCGTACGTAGTCCCAGAAAATGACTGAGGAAAACCATTAAATAAAAACCATCAAACCAATACTGTATAAGCTGTCCAAAAAACATACACGTGATTTTTGTAATCAAGTCTCACTCATAGTGTTTTTATTTCAGCACACTTCAGAAAAGCACCATGTTAAGCCGAACACATCACTGCACAAAGCTACTGTATGTCATTACATCACTACTAAGCACATCAGTATACACTTTAAAGCTCCACTTTAAAGAAAGAAAAAACACTCCTCACCACTCCTCCATCTTCCCTGCTTCATCTAGCCAGCCTGCACCACACTGACGCATGCTTTAGCTGGACACCTCCTAACACGCACACACAGGCAACCCGTCACACTGTATACAGATTCCTCCATCCATCCATTAGTCAAGGCTCAGCAAATGCAACCCCTTCAGTTCTCCTCTATCCAGAGTCTTTAAATCCTTTCTATCAAGGGCATTTAAAAAAAAAAGCTGCTACTGCAACAGAGGAAAGCGTGTGCACCCTGCCGTGTCTAGTTACGACAGGAAAGGAGGACAAATCCAATCCTCCCGCACTCCAGCACTAGATGGAAGCCCTGCCCCTGAGGTGATGTGGGACTGCAAGAGAGCTCAGATGAAACAGCGTGCACAGAGTAAAGCTTCAGAATGCATCTGGGAGCTGTCTCTCTCTGACATATGCAAAGAGCAGCGCAGGCAGGCAGTGATGTTCAGTCATTATTTTAAATGATGAAGGGAGGGATCAAATCCATTATCAATAAGAAGGCTTGCGAATTAAACGATTACAGCTGAGGAATGAATTACAGCACGAGGTGTCTTTGATGACATCACAAGAAGGATGTGCGATAACCTATTACGTACACAATGTTTCAAGCCTGTATTACTTTACTAGCTTTATGCCAAATATTATATTCAATTCAAATATTTATGTTACAGATTACAGATATAAAATTACGGTTCTGTTCTTTGTATAGTTTGCATTTTGTAAAATGTGTCTTCAGGGAATCTATTTTTGAGGATCTTGCAGCAAAATTATCCAACTTGTATATGTTCATAAACAGCAGAAACACTTTTGTGAATATCAAACACAAAGCAAACACTATTCTCTAAACACCACCCAGATAACACTTTATGTATTAATTACATTTTTTTTATGATCTATTAAGATAAACAAGGATTTGTATTGCAGCCAGAGAGCTTTACCAAACGTAGAAAACTACAGTGAATATTGTTCTTGTCATACGACCTCACCCATTCACTCACTCTTTGTCTATATCGCTTTATCCTATATACAGAGCCATGGTGGGCCTGAACCTGTCCGAGAAGACTTAGGGCACAAGGCGGGGTACACCCTGGATGGGTGCCAATTCATTGCAGGGCATACACACACACTCACACGCTCATTCACACATTAAAGCCAATTTGGGAACTCGTGTTAACCTAATCTGTATGTCTTTGGACTGTGGGAGGAAACCCATCAAGCACAGGGAGAACATGCACAGACCCGAAATGGGAAATCCCCACAAACAGCCAGACCCTGGAGGTGCAAGGCGACAGAGCTAACAATTAAGCCACCGTGCCACCTTGTCATACGATCTATGGATTAAAATTCCTCCTGTGCAGTACAATGCAGCAGTTTTACTGTTAAGGAAACAATAAAGCACAAAGATATTCTTTAAGCTACAGAAAATTTAAACAGCTCATTCATTTCCCTGCTCCATTGTCTCCTTTATTGGTATGCAATCTAATCTGCTCACCATTTCAGTTTCCTTTCAGATCAGTATCTTCTCGAGACAGTATCGTCTCACTGACCAACTTGCAGTAAGATTATATAGTTCATTCTATGAGGAGTGTCCCAATCGGGACTTGTGATGAATTTTTTTGTGAATGAAGGTGTAAAAACGATTGGAATTAACAGAAGACTTCAAGCACAGTAGAGTAATGAGACTCTGCAGACACAGCAGTAAAACATTTGTATGGTGCAAACGTTTTTTAAGAATGCCATGTGTCTGCGAATGGTAATCCCGGCCAAGGCGTGTTGGAGTCCACTGCCACCTGTAAACATTCAGCGGGTGTAACCAGCTTGCAGAAGATACGCATCTTACTGTGGGAACTGTACACACAATCATTCCCCAACATCACTTGCACAATACAGAAACTCGGCCTTGAGTTATTGTCACATCCACTGTACAATCCTGACCTCACTCCATTTTTCATTTCCATGTTTTGGCCATTAAAGGAGTTCATGGGAGGCCAGCATTTCAGACGTGATGCAGGCAGTCTGATCATGGCTCTGGCATACTAAGAAAACTTGCTACCGGGTATACTGTAAGTGCATTTGTGTAGCATTATTATTATATAGAGAAATAAATTGAGGGTTTTTTGTGCTCTCAAAACTCTTGTGTTATTCTGCACAGTCAAAAGTTCCGGTTTGATTTGAACACCCCTCATAGAACGATTATCTTGCCTGTAAGGTTAATGATTAAGTTAGTATTTGTCCCAGATCATAGCCTTATAAAATCCTTAGCTTTTCTTACATTTACAAAAAAAGGAGTGCCTGAGGTGGCTTTCAAAATAGTAACTTATTGCAAAATGTTTTGTTTAATTATTTTTCCATGATATCAGACACACTTTGGAGCCGAGGTCACACACTAAAAGCTGAGACATCTTAGGAAAATCTGATAGCATGTACACTCCACTCTCCAAACCCCAGGAAAGCTTTGGCTTCAGCTGCTCGTTGATAAAACAGTGCTGAGTGAGGCTTTGAGAATTACAGCTTTAAGATTTAGGTCTATGTCAATAATAGTTAATCTAAGCCTGAGGCATTAACAGGAACTGGAAAACCAGAAATCACCCACCTTCTTCACCCTATAGTACGATGCTGCTTTTAGACCACTTCCACTCTCCAGGGGCAAAAAGGGATTGTGTTGTCTTCCCTGTGAACCTGATCTGAAGTATGTGGGACATCAACACTGCCTCAATGCAGCAAAGATCTCTTCGAGTGGAGGTTAACTTATACTGCAGTGTGGACCTTTTAGTTCAATGTCTTTCTTTCTTTCTTTCTTCCTTTCTTTCATTTTTAATATTAAGACATCAGCAAATCTTGGATAATTATTGCAGTGATTAATATATTTCAGCTGACTAACAATTATTTTAACGCTACCTGATGCAGTGAGCAGCTTCTTATTTCTTAAACAACCATGTCAGTAGACATGTTTCTGACATGCATCACGTATCCATGGGATGTAAAAAAGGTGTGTTTCAGAAGGGTCAAATTATTGGCTTGCATTAAGCAAAGAAAACAACTAAGGATATTACCGAACTTACTTGAATTAGATTAAGAACTATTCAATGCTTCATACCTGAAACTCTTTTCTAAAACATGCCATTTCAGTGGGTGTAGATTTACACAGACTGCCTGGGAATTCCCCTTTGGTGACATGCATTTTTCTAGCCAATCAGAACATACAAACCGAAAAGGACAGGGGAAAAAAATAAACCCTTTTAAACCACTGGCATTTCCCAACAGTTTCTGTGGCTTATCCAACCTGTATTCTAATGAACAAATTGATGAGGTTTGATTCACTATGAGATTTTCAATGTTCAGCAATATAAAATTTTAAACAAAAATATAAGAGCTAAAGAAGGGTAAGTTAGCTGTTAGGAGTTACCCACTAACAGCTACCCATCTTCAGGTGTCTTTTTCGCGCTTAGCAGCTAATGGCTAACGCACCATTCTAAAGAAGATGGGGCATTAGATTTAACTTCCTGTTTTAACTTGTACATCGCATAACAGGTTAAAATATCAATAAGCCTTTTTGGTTTGTTTTGCTTTTGGGAGAAAATCACTAGAGAGCAGCTATTAACAGCCTAGCAAACCTGCTTGCTCTATTTAAACATCCTACACTACAGCTGTGGCCAAAAAGTTTTAAGAATGACACAAATGAAAAGTTTGTGTCATTCTTAACAAAGTCTGTTTTTTCGGTGTTTTAAGATCAGATGTTTTGTCAGATGTTAATATGGTATAGTAAAGTATAAGTACAAGCATTTCACAAGTGTCAAATGCTTTTATTGACAATTACATTAAATGTACTGTATGCAAAAAGTCAATATTTGCAGTGTTGACCCTTCAAGATATCTGCAACTCGCCTGGCATTCTGTCAATCACTTCTGGGCCACATCCTGACTGATGGCAGCACATTCTTGCATAATCATGCCTGGAGTTGACCACATGTTCTCAATGTGGGTTTCCTGGCCATGGACCCAAAATTTCAATGTTTTGTTCCCTGAGCCACTTAAGTATCGCTTTTGCCTTATGACAAGGTGCTCCATCATGCTGGAAAAGGCATTGTTCATCACCAAACTGTTCTTAGATGGTTGGGAGAAGTTGTTCTCGGAGGATGTTTAAAACAAGGAAGTAGCAGACTTTGTGAAAATTAATATTTGTGTAATTTTTATAAACTTTTGGCCATGACTGTAGACTGCAGTTTTAGTCCTGGTGATCAGGGAGTTGTCTGCAAGATTATTTAAGTTTGAGTAAGTAAGTTGAGTTTAAACTTTGCAGGAAATAATTAAATGTGTGCATTTGGAATAAAAGAGTCCAGATATAGTGGTAAACTGTAAGAGGAAATGTTTCGTGTTGATCTTCAGTTTGAGAAACAACCAAAGAAGAGCTAGAAATGAAGAATAAGCTATTAGATAAGACAAGGGCAAAGAATCGCATTAATATAGAATGGACTAAAGACTTTTAAAAGTTTGGCTGTTCTGGAGCTATTAACATTTAAATATGCGACTCCTGGAACAACTTGATTTTTACACAAGTATGGTGAGGTCCATGGCTTCCCTGTGTTCCTACTAGTTCCTAGTTACTGTGCCTCGTTTGTGGAGTCTGCAAATGTTACATGCAGACCTTTTTACTTACCATTGGGAATTCACCAGCATGCTGGTGTGAATCTCAAGAAAGTCCTTTCTAAATGCCTAAATGCAGTAGGTCCTGATTGCTTTGGCAATGGGTTTCCATTGGGAAGCACTGATGTGTGTGTGGGGTGTGGGAGGTTGTATTTGTTTAGCAGTTGGGTTAAAATATTAACAACGATTCTCCAGGATTGATGACTACATCTTTAAGTAAGCAAGACCAAATTCCAAAACCCTTGCTACATTAAAAAATGCTTTCCAAAGTTCAGCTGGAACTCATATCTGCAGTCTCACTGAGCTAAACTGAGTATTTTTCAAAGTTATAGTGTATTTAGTATGAATTTAACTCCAAGGTAGTCATACACAACTGTGTTGTGAGCATGCGCAGTTATTAGCATTATATGCATAAGCATTTTGACTACACAACAGTTGACCGGGTGTGTGAAAAAACATGCAATGGTGTTTGTTTTGAAAATTTTTAACAATTGATTATTTAAAATACACATAAAATCACCTGATCAAAAATTAACTGTGATATAACACCACAAATCAAATTTGGACTTTGGAGCTATGGAGAAAGGTCTTGTGGTTTGATGAGTCCAGACTGACCCAATTTCAAAATGATGTGTGCATCAGGCTAAATAAAGAAGTACATGAAGCAATGTAGCCATCATGTATTGCGCCCACTGTACAAGCCTCTGGAGGTAGTGTGATAATCAGGGATTGCTTCACTGGTCAGGTCTAGGGTCGGCAATGTTATGTGGCAATAAAATGAAGTCAGATCAGGTTATTCCATCAATAGAGGTTTTTTTTTTCTTTGCCTGTCCCACAGCATATTCCAGGACTTAGGGGATTGATCTTACACATGAACATGCGTCCTGACCTTAACCTCATTGAAAGTCTTACTCTTGTAGTGTCCCATAAGGTTACAGTATCTAAACAATGCCACAGCGAATGTGCACCATAATCAAAGTTAAAACCGGTCCAACAAAATATTAGATTGTACTTTTTTTCCGTCCCTGCAGTATATATGGAATACACTGTGGAGTTTACACTTTTACAATATTTAGTAGGTGATTTTATCCAGAAAGTGCATTATATCAGAGAAAACCAAGAAGAAAATTTGGTAAAACTTTTCATATTATATTACTGGCATTAACTAAATAATATCAATTAAATAGGTGAACCAGCACAAATCTACACGGTAAATTAGGACAAATAAAACCATTTAACTATAAAAAAAAAAAAAAGAAATTCATTGCATAAACTTTCATTACCATTGGCCAATATCTATTATCCTTAATTATGAGCATTATTATTATTATTATTGTTATTATTATTATTATTATTATTATTATTATTATTATTATTGACAAAGCAAACTAGCTACTCATGTACAAGCATTGTACTGCCAACAAACAGCTATGGAATTTTTACAAAATCCATTGAGGAGCAGTTCTGCAATAGAAACGCTGTGCTAATTTCATGAGAGAGCTCAGAGGGGAATGGACAGATGCTTAGGCTGACAGGCTACAGAAACTTACATGATGACTCTTTATAACCATGCTGAGGAGAAAAGCATCTCAAAAAACCCAATATGCTTAATCTTGAGGCTACAGTATAACAACAGAAGACTACAAAGGGCTCTGCTGCTGCTTCATAGAAGGTAGAACCTACCTACTGTACAAAAAAAAAAGGTTATTTTATGATTAAAAGCTTCAAGCATTTAAATACACATCTTACCAGATCAGTGTCCATGTAAACAGGTAAGTACATATAGTCCATATAAATGTAGCTAAATGAGACAATTCTATGTTAACATCCCAGGAGAACTCAAATCTCAACCCTCATGGAAAAACTTAACCTAAGCCAATAGCTATGCAACAGTCAAAGCCACTGAGATCACATTATCGCCCATCAGATGAGAACATTAACCAAAGTGCTTGACTCCACTGCACCACTAGCACATGATTTGCAGTTTGAATCACTGAGTGAGTGCTCCAGGCATACTGATGTTCCAATTAAAGTTCTCTATTGGTGTACAATATGTAAAACACTTAACTAATACATGATCATGAACTGATCAGGTATCACACATACTGTACTGTGATATTAGCTGAAGGTCTGTGATTAACACCATGCACAGCGTGTCAGCATTTTCATTTGTTTTCTGGCAAGATTGAAATTGGTAAATTGTCCTGCACATGCCTTCTTTGTTAATACCACAATCCTATTCATTTCCAGCAGGGCAGAAAGGCTTAGATCTGCTTCCTGGTTTGTGTTGTCATCACTGTTTCGGTAAGATACAGTATGCACAGATAAGATATATATAGTAGTTTTTGGCTCAAATATAATACAAAACAGGTTTTCACTGGACGAGCTTAATATAGCTTTGCTACAGTATTAACAGCATGTGTGTGATGGTGCAGTGGTACAGTGGACTCTCTGGCACTGCGGTATTTTACTTAGAACCCTTAAACAGTAGGTGCAGTTTACTGCAGTACAGCAGACATGTGGTGTATGTGTGTGTGTGTGTGTGTGTGAGAGAGAGAGAGAGTACAGATCACATGACCAGAAGAGGCTAGAGCAGGAAAGAGAATACAGCTCGGTCCTGTCTATGTTTCTATACTACAACACACTGTCTGTACGATACGTCGCCACACTTTAGACGCTGCAGAGGACACGCTAC
Organism: Heterobranchus longifilis; assembly: GCA_028570985.1. NCBI lineage: Eukaryota > Metazoa > Chordata > Actinopteri > Siluriformes > Clariidae > Heterobranchus > Heterobranchus longifilis. The sequence goes on along the minus strand of JAOVVB010000050.1, from coordinate 10,508,843 downwards.
TACTGCTCTCTACTGGAGACTAAAATAACTGCAATGCATGAAATGTGTAAAAGAACTGCAGTGCATGCATCTGTTGTGAACATGTCTAGAGTTTGAATACTGAGGCAGGCCTCATCTGGTGACACCCTGTTGAGGTGAAAGTAAAGTTTAAAACATTACCATGCCTTCAGAGCAGATATTTTTGGGCTGGTTGTTTGGTTTATTTGTTCGTTAACTGCCTCATTAGTTAATGCAGATGGAAGCCAGATGACAGAGAGAAATATTATTCGGAAGCTGAGAGATCGTCTAGTGATTGCATAATACGTGCTGGGTTTTGCAGTTGATGAAAAACAGTCACAAAGATGTAGAAGTTAAAAGATGCAATGTTATTTAATAAGATGTTTGACATGAAATCTTAAAAAACACGTATTCAATACGAGTTTTATGTTTGAGTGCTTCTATGGTTAAGGAATCGTATATATGAAATAAATCTAAGCTGCAGGAAAAGATGCACTTAAACACAACACCATTCCTTACCCCAAAGCTCAACCTTGTCTATTCAATCCACTCCCACGGTTGTAGTGAAAAAAAAAAGCCAAATCCTCAGCCTCACCTGAACAGAGCCAAAGTCGACGTTCTCGTAGTGGAAGTGGGCGCACTCTTCCAGGCGGGGGAAATGGCCTTTGCTGAGAGGAAGCCTGCAAAGACAGGAAGGCTCATCAGTATGCATCTGATGCTCTGACCAAAGCAGTGAGGAAGGAGAGAAGAACATTAAAAAAAAAAAAACAGAGAGGGAGAAAATTAAAGATCTTAGCTGAGAGGGGAGGAGCACTTACTTTTTCACGTTCTTGACCTTCATGCTGGCTGTGCTGGTGCACGAGCGGAGAGACGAGTCAGCAGACAGCTCTGGGGGCACGGTCGCACTCCTCGCCTATACACACACATATACACACAAACACACGTATGCAGACTATTATGCAACACTATATGCATAAATAGTATGAAAATAGAGCGCGCGTATCAGATACTGACCATAACGGCGATGGCGTCCTCCCAGCCCGCTCTCTCTGCTGTCCTCGGCCTCCTCTCATACTCATCCTTCTTCTGCTCTGACGAGTGGGGGCTGGGTACACGTGCACGCACGAATACATATACACACACACACACACACACACACACACACAGAAGCCTATCATTAAAGAAATATTTTTCCTTTTAATAAATCACACTGGATGGGAGACAGAATACAATCACA
>JAOVVB010000050.1:10475422-10494088 GCA_028570985.1 Heterobranchus longifilis | reverse complement strand
TATTTTTTTGGTCAGCAAATCAAATTAAACAATGCAAACCATTAAGCAATTTCTTGAGTCACATCTGAGACTAAATCTGTTACTGTTGATGAATCTTACGAAACGTGCCTTTTTCGGTTTCTGCAGAGAGACAATGAGAATGCAAGTGCTGTCTTGTTAGTATGTTATTATTGCTTACAACCCTACTCACTAAAAGACCTTGACGAGAGGAACCGAAGTGGCGGGAAGAAGACTGTACATGAGTTGTTGTGTTAGCATGTGGAACACAGCACCACAAGAGTTCAAAAAGACATAGCACCAAGTCAAAATGAGGATGGTGTGCCACGTCCTCGCGCTGTATCTCTGAGTAATGTAAACACGTGTTTTTATAGGACTTGTTCTAAAAAACTAATTGAAAAAAAAGAGACAAAACCAGTGGACAAATGTTTAGCAAAAAAGCAACAAAAAAAGGTCCTTAGTGTCAATGGACAGCTGAAGGCCGGTAAATGGGTGTCCTGTAACGACTCCCAATATACTACACATGAAAAGCAGCTTTACATACTGATACACATAATGTAATGAGGGGGAAAACAACGACCACAAGCAAATACAGACTTGTACAGTCCATCAGCCAACTGATGTGCTTAATGAACGGTTTTCATTAAGATCTATACAGATCTATACACTCTTCCATTTTCTTTCTTCAATCCAATGTTTTTCTAAAGTATATGGAGATCAATGAATATATCTGAATATCAGTGAGGATCTCTACACAGGATTCATTTTTGGCTTGTTCACAAAATTACAGCAACGTCCCAATGCGGTTTGCCCCACCTCGTGCTGTAGTGAATAAGTTAGTAACAGATTCGAGAAAAGAAATCATTTCGGTGAGTAATTCCAGATGAAGTAGTTTAACAACGGGATTTCCAATAAATACATTAAATAAAGGATAGCAGTTTTTAAAATCAAGTAGAACAAACACTCTTCAAGCCAAACCATACATTCATCATCGGTTAGAACTAAACTGATCCGATACATGCTAATGTTTAATGTTAATGCATGTAGTAAGTCAGCAGATATTAGTGACCTCTAGACATAACGAAGCGTTTAAGGGATTAGAAACGCGTCAATTTGCTAACGACACACCTTTGTTGTACCTCATGAAGATTTACAAATGGATGGAAAAACAAAAGATGGAAGATAATCCATGCTTTTTTTTTTTCCCCTAACAAAAACGGACAAGCTACTTTAAGTAGTTCACTTTGTTAAGTATAAAGCAATCTAGAGAACTTGCCATAATGTTTCTGGTGACTAGGTTCCTGGTAATTCTCATTGGTATATGTTGTCTTCATTTGTCAGCACAATATCTACTTTACAGTACTGCCTTGGTGTACATATAATATAATCTATGTGTTAATACTTGTATCTCTATCAAACTGATCAAAACAGTTCAACAGTACACTAACAATGCATTTCACAACTTCTACGGACATTTGTGCAAGGGTCGCCAAAGTACAATAGTTACAATACTTGTATTACTTCGATAACTTTGAGACCTTCTGAAAGTTTCGATTTTGAGCAGACATTGAAAAACTCTGATGGGAATTGTACTATATACTACGATTTTTTTAGTAGGTCTTTTTTTTTCACTGAAGTTGATGTATTTCCCCAAGCATCTCTCAAGTACAAAAGAGAATCTGAGGAGTGATCATGAAGTCACTCAAAACCCCTGTGAAAAAGGCAGTCTTTTAAATATTTTAAGAGGAAAAAAAAATACTAGCAGTCTAGTGTTAATATCACCTTTAACATGCCAAAGTTTTTGTTCACTGTAACTATACATTTTTTTTTTTACCCCAAAAGTACAAAAGTATGTTTTGTATGCTATGTCCAGTCCCCACACTGACTATTAAGTATATTAAAAAATAGCACTAATTGTCTGTTGTTTCAAGAGTAGACAAGAAATAAAAATGGGTTTACATTGCGTCGAAGAAAAAACTGGGCTAAAGCGGCTAAATTGAGTACACATCAACGCGCAGAAGAGACCCCTCCGAAGGGTTTATGATGACAGATCCAGATATAGCAGCAGATCAGTATTGCATTATGATCCAAAGACTTTGTTTTAAACTTACAATTTCTGTGATCGTCTGTGCTTTGCACCAGATGATTTGATACTGAACTGATAAATAAATCGTAAAAATGAAAAAGAACAGCAATTTTGCAATCTGGATTAACGCCTTCTTACTAAAAGAACAAATAATAATAACTATTATTGGTATTTTGCAACGGCGGCCATTGGATTCTTTATAAAATAATGCTAGCTTGCACAAATGATGATATAAGTGCTGTAAATATGTGCCAAAATTCCTTTTTTTGTACTGAGGTATATTCTGTAGGAGGAGATGGATAAACCCTGTGTTGATTAGATGTTCTGAGGGACCTAACGGTTTTTACAGTATACACAGTAATTCAGATTTGAGTGTTATCTATGGGGAAAAAAAATCCTGCACATTTTTCTTGATAAATTTACAGATATTCTATATTTATTGAAAAAAAAGATAAATAATAACTTATTTTTGTTCATCCTGTGTCCCTTCTTCTTCTACTTGGGCACCCTATTAAATTTAAATAAGACCCACGTGTAGGGATAATACTGTGCCAAAGGAGAAGCTGAATAAATCTTTAGGTCAATCAAATTCAATACTGACTGCATATCTTTTGTCGCAATTAATGGATCAGTATGTGGTTCTCGTAATGATCAAGGCAGAGCGCCATAGTTTGGGGGAATTCGGGAGTTGACACTGGCCAAAAGGGCTTTCCTGTCTTCTCTGGGGCAAGGCCAGCGCAGCATGGAAGATAAGAGAGGGTAAGGAGATTTTCGGAGTACTTTTTCCCTCCTCTTCCTGGTGGGAGAGCAGATCTTTTGTTGTTGTTGTGGTGCCTGAGATGCAAATTGCTGCTGGGTCTGAGAGGAAGACACATCTAGAGAAAATGATGGAAAATGAAGAATGACATTACAAACATTACAACATTACTGCACAACAGTATTAAAGCTGGGCAGATTAACTATTCAAAAAAAACAACACACATGTAGAAATTATAGGCCTAATTAACTAATACAGGAATAAAACAGTAACACCCATATACTATACAAATACAAGCAAATAGGGTTGCAGTAAATCATGACTTTCTTAAGAGCACTCTTAGTCCCTTTTGTGTATTGGCCTTGAAAGTCATCCTAGGCCACCATGGCTGTATACACAAATGACTCCAATCAAAGGGCAAGTATCCAAACTTTTTCAAAGTTTTACTATTTATAATGTTACCAGTTATAATGTTGACCAATATTACAGAACATCTAGGGGCAAAAAAAGGCTTGAGGCTACAGGGCGAGAAAGTCTTAATTAAAGGGTGGACCACTTCAGAATGTCTATGCTGTTCTATCTTTGCTATCCTTACAACTCTTAAAAGGTTATTAGGACCATTCCTAGTGGTCTGAGATCAGCAATCATACAGTATATGAGCACCTTTCAGGACAGTCCTATTCGGAACCCTGTTTCCAGATGTTACACACCATCATGACCGATGATGGTTTAGGAGGGAGAAACAATGCCAGCTTCACATGTCACTGTGGGTTCTATGAGGCCTGTATAACCTTTCGGGTTCCTTGTCATTCTGAAATTGCAATGGTCAGATGACTGTTCCTACATAACGCCCTACTGTATATTATTAGGTCTAATAATTATTTATTATTATAATTAATATTATATATTAATCTGCCTACCTTCTCACACAGATCAGAACATTACACAGACAATGAACAACAGATACTGTAACATTAGCATTAATTATCAATTATATATCAGTAAACTGCTAACAGGATCATGAACACAAGGTTCATTTATGCTTGTGGGGACCGAAAGCCAGCAGATAAAGGGCCCATGACTTCCGATCCAGCAGTGTGTGTCAATGTACATTTTACATTTTTGCCATTTGGCGACTTACAATTATCTCTTTACGCATCTAAGCAGCTGAGGGTCATGGGAATCTGTGACCTTCTCTCTGTGATCCATCGTCCAACACTTTAACCTCTGAGCTACCCTTGCATTATAGCGTTATGGATGATCAGTGTATAACTTCTAAGCACATACACTGACAGCATCAAAGCAGCCTCAAATCGTCAGGTGACTACATGACAATATTTACTATAAAATACCTTCTTTTTTTGTTCCTACCAGGTTGGTTCTGGTTCTGATAACACTGAAGATGATCTAGTGTTCATACAATCAAAGTTACATGTATAACTAATTTCCTATTTCACAACTCCAACCACAATGGAGTGATTTTTCCCATACTGTATGAACAACCTCTTTACCATATGGTAAAAAAAATTCATCCTTAGCCCACAAGAACAAGTCATGTTCACCTTGTAAAATCTAGACTGAGTGATGCCCAGGTAGCCGAGGTACATTGGGATTTCCAGGAGTTGCATGACACTAATTACTGCCCATAAGTAGGAAATGCTTCTACTCCACATTGCTGCATGCATGCTTCCTGCACCCTCAGCGCTGGAGGGTTAGATGTTGAACTCGTATGTCTGTTTGCTAAAGAGAGCTGGGTTGTCGCCATACACAAAAACATTCAAGTGAATTCATCCAAACCAGGAACACAGTGAGGACTTCATATTGCTTAGGGGTGCAACATACAGTAGCCTTCAATATGGGCAACACCACAGCCTACGGTGCTGCCAGGGTGGTAGCACTTGTGAACTATTCTGGGCAATCAACACTTGTTACTAGACTGTGTCCTTCATGGCCAACTCTATGGTGTGCTTTAGTTGTATTGGGGGGAACATCTGAAAGCATAACCTGGTGTGTCTAAATCTCCTATGAAGCTGATAGATCTTGTGCACTATGGATGCATAGCTGTTGAGCCAGGTTATGACAATTTGAGGGTGCCGCATGGCTATACCATTAAGTCAGGTTTCTTTTATGTAGAACAGATTAGATAGTTAATTGTGTCATCCATAACCCAGGCTGGTAAAGGACCATTTTACAGTCAAGTTTTGATCAGCTCTTTCATTTAGGGGTCGACAGATGAATATTGGAATGACTGCACCAATGAAAGTAACAAAAATATTAGAGAATTTTCTGCTCGGGCACCATGAACCCGATGACAGTACTTTGGTGAAAGTGCTGGCGATCCACTTTAATTATGTACCTCTGGCATATGGTCCTGGTTGACTTCCTGGTCACATTCTCTAATGGTATCTACAGTGCATGCCTCATAACATGGGTGCAGTGGAATAGCCTTACACTTAGATCAAGTAAAGTCTTTGTGTCTGGTGTTGTGCAGAGTTTCTTTTGATGGTGACTGGCCCACATTGCATGTAATTCTTTTTCTTCTGTATACCGCTTATCCTGTCATAATGTCATGGGGGGCCTGGAGCCTATCCCAGGAGACTTTGGACACAAGGCGGTGGCAGGGTGCCAATCTATCTCAGGGCACACACATACCCAAATTTACACGCACACACTACAGGCAATTTCGGAATGCAATTATCCTAATCTGCATATTTTTGGCCCGTGGGAGGAAACTGGAGTACCCGGAGGAAACCCACCAAGCATGGGGATAACATGCAAGCTCTACGCAGACCCGAGGTGGGAATCAAACCCTCGACCCTGGAAGTGCGATGCCACAGCGCTAACCACTACGCCACTGTGCTGCCTAGTTTATATTTTCAAAAATTATAATAATTGTTATTATAATAAAAAATAATAAAAGGTAATAAAAAGTACATTATATAATAAATGAAATACCACTGACCTGTTCTTTTCTTTGACATAGAGTTGTTGTTCTTGTTGGCAGCTACCTTCTTGTTTTTTTTTATACAATGATAAAACAGTGTTTCAAAGCTCTCAGACCCTGCAGGCACTCTCACTGCACCTACAGGTTCCCTACAAGACAAGCAGGCAGAGGCAAAATAAGCAGCATTATTTTACACAACCAAAAGCGATCATACCAGTTACTGTACATGAGCCAGTGTTACATATACAGTAAGATCTTACTTAATTATTTTACTTACTAATTCCACTGAGTGACAGAATATGAAACATAATTTATATCAGGCAATCATTTAAGGAATGATTTGGTAAAGTTAGTTCACATTTGACAAGACATTTCTGCTTTTAGGAAACAATCACGTAAGGGTTTACACTCAAATTCAGAATAATTATTTCCTGTGAGCAATAACATTCGTTTGGTTAGATTAGTGTACGTTCAATTTCTTGTCTTCAGAGAGTCATTAAATGAACATTGGCACTGCAGAATTCTTATGTACCTCATGCTGTTGTAAAAAACGAAAAGCCAAAGCCCAGTTGCTTAGAAACGTTTTCTAATCACAGTCAAAGTCACTACCAACAAGCCCCCCCCCCCCCCCCCCCCCCCCCAAAGAAGCACCTCCGTTCTGTCTATTTGAGTTTTAACCATACATGCCATCCCACTATCACGACAAGGAGACCATGAAAACTGAAAAAGTCCACACAGAAGAGTCCAACAACTCATGGGAATCACAAGGCACAGAAACACAAAGCGTTTATAGAGAGTCTCCCCTGCTGCTGAGGCTGTGGAGAGAGAAAGCGAAAGGCATTAGTAGAGGAGGGGGGAGAGACATGGCTGACACACTACAGTCCTACAGTCACATCAAGCACAACTCTGGTTAGCATGAACAGAGTGGCTTCACCATGCTGACAGGAGAAAAGATGGCAGGGAGGGGGTAGAATGGCCATTAAACAACAGTCACATGAAGAAAAGAAACCAAACCACTGGGACAACAAATGGGACAAGAATTTTAGTCTCAGGATCACCATTACTTATTCGTCGTCGAGGAAGAAAATTTAAAGAAGACATGCATGATAGTTTTGGACATGGAATAACTGTTTAAAGGGGAATATGTGAGTCTGTGACTAAAACTCACTCATTCGAAATCTGTTCAAGCAATATTTTCTTGTTTGCTTGGGTTGCTAGAGAAATACCAAAAAAAATTGAATTTCGGTATTTTAAATTCAAAGTATTTAAAATTAAGTATTAACTTTAATTCTTCCCTTATTTGATTAAAAAAAAAAAAAGATCAGTAGAATTCCCCTTTAAATGAAGAAAAATGGTTTAAGGCCCCGCCTGCTAACCTCTCCCCTTTCAGACATGGACTCAACCCTTACCTATTATGGTGTAGAGGACCTGGTCACAACAATGCTGCCCAGATAGCTGAGATCAAAAACAAAGAAAGTAAGACTACCAAAGCCTGAAAGGACAAAAAGTGTTTTCTTTCTTTTTTCAATCAGCCGTCGCTACTCTAGATGAGGATGGTGAACATTGCAAGAGATGAGTGCAGGCTCATCCCTGGCAAGAAAGGCCGCCTAAGAAGGCCACCCTGATGAAGAAAGCGTTGAGTCAGTGGGAGTGGAAGAAAGAGAGAGAGAGAGAGAGAGAGAGAGAGATGAGCGGATGAGCTGGAGAAAATGACATGAGATGACCAGCCCATAAACGAGGACAAAAAAAGCAAAAGAGTCATGAATTCATCAGGAAAGCATTAGGAAATTACTGAACCATTCAAAATGTAACGTCATAAACAAGGACAGTTTATGCTTATTTCTGTAAAGACAATAAAAGAATAAAAAGTGATATTATAGCAGAAGAGCTACAATATATGAGGAAGAGTACAGTATGATTTTAAATGTGTATTTGAAAAAATGTTTTAACTGAGGCTATTGTTGAATTGGTTTAAAATAAAAACAGCAAAAGCATGACGGGCACTGCTTTTGCAGACTGGCTGATGAAAATTTCTTTGTCATGATTTTGGAACCGCCAATGGTGCAGTTCACCTACCCTGGTGAGGGCTCTGAGGGCAGCATCTCTTCATCTGTCCTCCTTTGAGATGGCAGCTGACCAAAAGCATCACTGCTCTCCGCCGGGGGTGAGGGGGACTGTGACGGGTAGCTGGCTGCTGCAGTGGCAAAGGCCACATGGGCACCATAGCCCAGGCCAGGCAGGCGGATGGAGCCTGAGCCCAGGGTGGGAGAGGTGGCAGGGGAAGAGGACAGGGATCTCCGGGAAAAGGTGATGTGTCGCATGCTCTCGGGTATCTCTTGTGAGCGTGAGGAACGAAGGACGCCCGGCCGTGGTGGCGGGCGCACCAAGATGTCGGGCGAGCCAGCACGGGAGCTGGGAGGTGTCTGGGTGAGGGGTGAGAGGCGTGATGGCTGCAGCACCACCTGCTGCAGGCCCAGTTCCAGGCGGCGTGCCGCCCTTGGGCTCAGCCACGGCTCGTCCGAGCTCTCGCTACGTAGCGTGCTGGGGCTCCCTGCTCGGCCTGGGTAAGGCAACACTGGTACGCCCATCCCGTGAGCAGTGTGTCTCAACTGCCCCACGATCTGGGCCTGTTGCATAGCTGCATGTGTGCCCACTAGGCCCTGAGTAGGGAGCGCCTCCAGCCGCAGGAACGCTGAGCTGGAGGGGGCGTGGCTACGCGACGGGTACGGTGGCGGCTCGGGCACATCTCGGCGTAGATGGGGGGGAGGAGGGTGTGGTGGCAAAACGACACAGGCACCCTCCTGACCTAAAAAGGGGAAGTCAGGGGGGCGCCAAGTGTCAGTAGAGCGAGAGGAGGGTGGGCCATGTGCCAGCGGAAGTGTGTGGCCAGAAGCAATGGTGGGATGGTGGAAGGACCCCTCGGTGGGGCACGGTGGAGAGGAAGAGGACATGGCTGAGCTGCGTGGGCTCACATCGGCTGCGTAGAACGGAGGATGCAGCTCCAGCTCGGCACCACTACCTAGATAGCCATAGAAAGGGCCCGGAGGAAAGACTCTGTGAAAGTGGGACACCCGGCTCTGCCCTGTGGCCTGAAGCCCACTACCCTCCAAGATGCTCGTACCTTCCATAGGCCTGTGGAAACGAGGGCTGTAGGCTGGGGGCTGCACCATGTAGGACTCCTGGCTTGAGGACACAGGCGAAATCTGGGGCCTGAGGGTGGCCATAACTGGGGGGAGGGGCCCAGGTTCATCATTCTCCTCATCTGACTGCCTGAATTCAGGGTACAGGTCTGACTCTTCCACGAAGGGGAAGCCCTCAATGCGACGTGGCTTCAGTGATGTATCCATGTCTGATGGTTCCATGACAAAGCGGCCATCTGGGCCACGGCTAATCAGCTCAATAGGAGTGGTGACCTCAGCCTCATGCTTCGACACACTGTACTTCTTGCCTGTTATTGCTCGCTTGGTTCGCTTGTACAATGAGAGCTCCTTCTCCTTCCTTGGGCTTGGTAGCTTCTTGACATAGAGGCCAGGTGTGCCCACACTGGCCAGAGATGGAGGACGTGAGGAAGCAATGCTCTCTGGACTAATTTTCCCAGAGGAAAGCCTGTAAATCAGAGCAGACATGGTGCTTATTATTGTACAGAATACATCTTAAAGATGCATTAGGTATTGTATTTCAAGTCTCTCTTAAAATACGTCAGAGCTTTGAAGTGGTTTTGTTTTAGAAGACCATAATTAAAGAACAAAAAAAGTTTATCATTATCACACAGACATGTTCACACAATATGTTACTTTTCTGAGGATGAAACAAAAGACAGTGTCATGGTGCACCATGAGGGGACATCAAAATGGAAACAAGAGACAAAAACGATTGAGTAGCAGTGGGGACAGGGCCAATATATGCGAGTGTTAGATCTGATATATAGATCTGATATCTACCTTCAAATAAAAAGGCCTAATGATATCAATAATCATCTACCTCAAAAAATATAAATATGTAGGTAAACATAGGAGCAGCAGTGTTCTGTTACGCCAAAAGGGCTTTAACCAATCTAAAGTCAACCTAAGTCCGCACCAAAAAAGAAGAAAGCATGCAGCTAAGGCAGCGAGGCGCAACCAGTGCCATGTGCTGGGAAAGGGATGCAGGTGCAGGCACTCACTGAGGACTGGTAGATGGGGGCCTGTAGCTGCTCCTGTCTGGCTCTTCCCAGTAGGGCTCAATGCCAGGCAAAGGGGTAAGAGGAGGCCTGCGGTGAGAGACACAATAGAGAGGAGGGGCAAGAGGCGGCCATCAGACCCGACCAGGTTTCCAAACAGTGATGCAAAGATGGATGAAAATGGATGGGAACATGGGACTAGAATTACAAAAACCTGCCATGAAGTCAGGATGGGATTAAATGCCTTCCTCAATTTGGGCTGGGCATAAACTGAACCCTGAATAAACTTCAAAATGGCGTTTAAATGTTTAGGTGGCCATGGCTGCACTAATCAGTTCTCAGAAGCTCATGTATAAGCAGCACGGTGACAGTTTGTCCTGCTGCCACCGATGATTGATCAGACTCCAACTCAGAAGAGTATGGAGAAGCTGCATGGGATCGCTGGTAATTGCAAAGAAATGCATCTTGCTGACCAAAAAGCAGATGTAAGCACAGATGCATTTTTACAATCACTTAGTTGGTCACTCAAATCCTCTTCCATGCATCCCTCACACTATACAGGGGATCTGCTAGGGGAAGCCATTTGGTCTACCACTCTACATGCACTTCCTCCTTTACTCTCACCGCCACCACACACTTAAACACATACTCTCTCTCTCTCTCTCTCTCTCTCTCTCTCTCTTATACACACACAGCATTTCAACATATCTGTCGAAATGTAAAGTATGATGGATGTTACCATGCATCAATACTTACGGAGACTCAATGCTTTTCCTGGTGTGTGTTATTGACAGTGGAGGATCTGGACATATGGACAAAACAACAATAGTTACTATTAAATTAAGAAAAGCACTAGTTCACATTTCTATCCACCAAATGATAACCTTTCTTAGCAAATGTTAGTAGGAAGTATGATTTCCTTCTTCTCTTCTTGTTTACCCTGCATTTCTGCCAGGCAACTATAAAGGAAAAGCGTTTAATTAATTACCGAATATGGCCCACGATTGTGCTAAGAACATGTGGCACAGCTAGTTACTCTGATACTTTCTTTTCAGTTGTATTTTTGTGTTCTATATCTATACACACATACCCCAACCCATACAGACATGCATACTACACATAATATCTTTATTTATTTATACAACACATAATATCTTTTTCATCCCCTTTGTTTTAATTTGGTGTAATATGGAGCAATTGGCAAGTCGAAATCTTTCTAAGTGAAATATTACTTCGTCCATCACATCAATAACAATAAATAATCATTTCTGATTCCGTTTCTGACTCAGGACTCACCTCGCTTGCGCTTGAGCTTGCGTCGATGCTGCTTGTTTACAAAGCACGCGGCTAGTGTGCTAAAAAGTATGGCAGCAGCTAGGAAGCAAATTGTAGCCACAATCCCAGCCACCACTGGCCTGGCCAGTCCTTCGTCAGAGATCTCTGTGGGAGGGAAGGGGTCTGAGAGAGGAGACACACTGCAGAGCATGAAACATGATGGAAGCATGGCAGCCAACTCGCATGCAGTTATTCACACAGCAGCCAACAAAGCAACTACGTTATTCAATTCTAATAAACCACTGGCATTCATTTCGCACCCAGACTTGTATTAACGCTATAAAGCATGGGAAAGAAGCGCGCTATCTGCTATGACCAGCAGGGGGCAATGAAGTGCCACATGGTTAGAGCTGCTAAAGCAGTGAAATTATGGGATCTAAAAATAGCTTTTTTTTAGCTATTCTTACCTGTGCTTGACACTCCCACTACATTACTGCTTTCACTAATGAGATCATCCATGACTGCCAGGGCACGGAATTCATACCACGAGTCCTAGGAGAAGAGGGACAGACGAATATATTATAACTTTCTCAAAGTGGGTTACCAGGGTGTAGGTCAAATATCATAGGGACCAGAGAAATATCACATGACCACCACTGCTATTGCATGACTGAATTAAAATAAAGTGAATTATTATCTCTATTAATAGGTACTAGGCAGTTTAGTACAAACTGAAAAGCAACAGGGGGAAAGCAATTTAGTCAAAAAAAAAAAAGTTTTAGTCAGTGGCAGAAAGTGCTGAAAAGCCAGGAAAGCTTTAGTTTAAAACTAACAAGGATTTTTTTCATGCAGTAGCTGAGCTGATAGCATCTAGGGTGAAATAAAACCAGAACAAAAATCAGACCATAAATTTCCTCATGTTTTTAAATGCCAGACACTGCTTTGAAAAACAAAAACAAAAAACAGAAATTAATAGTGCTGTAAGGGTTTTGTCATATTGTGTGAACTTTCCTATGCCTCTGTATCTACAAAACCACCCCCTCATTGTGCGTCCTCATTCCTTATATGGTAATACTTCCTGTAGCCGGATGTCCGGATGAATATTCCTACAAATGGCTCACTGGAACCCTTTTGTTTAGTTGGAAAATGCTAATTCGCGTCCTCTCATCTGTCTGTCTGTCTCTGGGCACATAAACAAAAAACAGACGGGATACTCTAAAACCTGCGCTTTCAATTTAACTTATATATCATGAAAATCATGTGCAATATTTATATATATCCGGTGTGCAATATCATTACTACTTTCTATGCAATATCAAATATTATGTGCAATACAAATCCTGAGTGCAATAACATAAATGTACATTACACAAGAGTCAATTCTGCATCTTTCTGTACAGTCTGTAGATTTTTAGTTTTTTTCTATATATTTTTATTCTAGTTATATCTGTTTATTTTGTATTTTTCATTGTATTTGTATCTTTTATGCGGACACTGGAGAAACCACTTAATAAATAAAGGCTTATCCCATCTTATCTTATCTTATCTTATATTAAATAATTTGAAGTGTCATTAATTTGCATGATGATAATTTAAATATAAATGTTGCTTGGCACAGCTCCCTGTTTTAAGCTCACAACAACATAAAATGTTCAAAGTAACAAAAGAAACATCCACCATTAGCTGAGTCAAATGAAAAAACAAAACAAAAAAAAAAACAGCAGATACCTTTTTATACTCCTATGATATCAGTTAAGAATCAAGTCTTCACTTAAATCTTCAGCACAATTACACAAACTGCTTTTTTTTTTTCTCTTACCGGAATGAGGTCTCTAGCCATGATCTCAGTCTCATCTGCTGGAATTAGGTCGTCGAGCACCTCCCACCTCTCTCCCAAGCGAAACTCGACAATGTAACGATCTATGGGTGAAGTGTGGTTGGCTGGAGGAAGCCATGTCAACAGTACACCCTGCTGTGTCCGGTTAGCTGTGAGGCACCGCGGTGGGGTAAGAAGCACCAGTGGTTCCGGAGTACTTATAGGGTACACTAAGGGAGAAAAAAAACACACACAAAAGCACACACAAACAGGTAACAGGTACGGAACGTAGACAGCATGTATAGTGAGTGGTTAGAGGCTGACTACACAATACAGAGGGCATAAATAGAAATGGCACCCACCTACTGTATTCACAGTGACTACCTCACTGAACGGGCCTGTGCCCAGCTTGTTCTGGGCCAGCACACTGAACTGATATGCCGTCTTCGGCTCCAAGCCCTGCACCACCAACCAGTTCTGAGTGCTGGGGACAGGAATGGACAGCCAGTCATGAGGGCCTAGATCGGTTTTCTTCTTCCTGTTCAGAAAGACAGAACAAAATGAGACGCCTGAGAAAAACCTCTACAGAGAAATATAATGGAAAACAACCATAACACTAAGGCTGAAAATCTAAAATATGAAATATAATTTGATAAGATGACTCCTTCTGTATGCCATAGAATTTAATGGTGAAGGCAATTTAATCATAAGTCACATACAGTATAAAACAAAATTCTGGTAGGGGCAAATATATTTAAAAGCTATAGGTGCTAGGGGGACCTACACAGGGCCATACCAGACCGAAAAGGTCTGCTCAAAGCCGCCATCATATCCGGGTTCCCAGGAGACATTAGCTGAGGTTGTGGAGACCGAGACGTGGACATTGGCTGGCGCGTGGGGACTTGTTCCTGAAAAACCCACACACAAAAAAAAATCCAGAAATTTAAAATCCAAAACCAGCATTGCCATGAGCTACTGATTATCTGATAATTTACCTACTGTAAGATAAATGCTGCCTATAAAGTCATTAATTCATTCATACATTCAACTTAAGTAATAGCTGTCATTTTAGGGTTTAAAAACAAGCAATCAGAAAATAGCATTCATATTGAAATATATAGTCCAGGTTTTTACAAAGAGAAATATCAAAAAAGTACATAGAATTTTAAAACATTAAACTGATAAAGACAAGGACTCAAAAAGACAAGCATTCTCCTCAAACAGTCAAGCAATATTAAGCATTATAATGATCACCTAATTAAATATAAGTGTCATGACTGCAACTTTTATCATCAAACAATCACGATACAGTACTAACATGACAATTGGTACAGATCACTTGGAGGCCTGACAGACCTTTCAGATAATGACTCACTCCATCTATCTGGATGCCAAGCCTAACCTTAGCATATCGCATAACAGACAGGCTTGGGAGACATTACTTTTGTGACTCAAATATGAAGTAATTCTCAAAGAAGGATGTGTTGTATAGATCATAGATAATTTATCACTAAAATGTCTATACTCAAGAGATGGTGATGGTGATATACAGCAGTGGTTCCTAACCCTGGTCCTGGAGGAGTGTCGTGGAGCAGGGCAACACAAAAATGTGTCCTGCACATTTTAGTGTTCCCCTGCTCCACCGCACTCACATTTACTCAGAAACATGGGTTAATTAGCAAATTGGTTAAATCAGGTGTGCTGGAAGCGGAGAAAACATTTAAATGATGTCATCTTAAACACCATTTTGTCCCCTTTAATTATAACCTGTTGATAATAAATAGTGTTTGTGGAACTGTTCTACAAAAGTGGTATCACACTTCTAGTTGTAAAAACTACGGCAATCAGGCTGCGCCCTCGTGCCTAGAATTGCATAACAGCCGTGCTGATATTCAGCACAATAGCACTCTCTCTCATGTGATATTGCTTAACTAACACATATTACTCACCTACTCATCTTCTATACCGCTTTATCCCGTGTTCAGGGTCGCGGGGGGCCTGGAGCCTATCCCAGGAGACTTAGGGCAATATGCAGGGTACACCCTGGACAGGGTGCCAATCAGGGCACACACACACTCACAAACACACTATGGCCAATTTGGGAACGCCAGTTAGCCTAATCTGGATGTTTTTGGACTGTGGGTGGAAACCCACCAAACACGGGGAGAACATGCAAACTCCATGCAAACACCGAGACGGGAATCGAACCTGGCCAGGAATCGAACCTGGACCTTGAAGGTGCAAGGCAACAGCGCTAACCACTACACCACTCTGCCACCTTGTAACATATATTAGACGAGCATATTTTATAACAGGAATGCACAGTTAAAATGATAAAGTACACGTTCCATTACCTATTACAAAAAGTCTTGTGCTGGCAGTGATGCTTGTGACGACGTTGGTGGCGACGCATTCCCACTCCCCATGATCCTCTTTGCTCAGAGACACAAACTGTAAGCTGCCACTGGGTAAGATGTTGTGCTTGCTTCTACTTGGCTTTCCTACCTGGAAATCACACACAACAGAATACTAACATTAAATATCCAGTACGATCACTACCTGTAGTAAATATCTATAAAAAGAAAATATATACTGAACAAAATGGAAAAGTCTAACGTCAAGTAAAATTTGTTATTTGTGTGTGTGCGAGTGTGTTGTGAGTGTTCATATATAATGTACAGATGTAGTTCCTTACATTCTGGATTGTGAGATGGTTTCCTTTGAAAATATAGAAGTACAGTATTATTTTTTGCTTGTTTTCTTGCCAAGTTCCAATAGAAAAATGATCATCTCAAGACATGAACCTCACGACAGTGTAGGTCATGACTCTTATCCTCTTTGGCCTTCTTGGAACTGAGGAACTAGATTTAAGGTGCATTATATATTGTACTACTCTAATCTTTTGATACTTTCAAATTTTGTTAATTTAAAATTTCATAATCAAAGGAATGTATAATAATGCACACACTGCTTGCAAAAGCTTGATTTAATGCTACTCTTAATGGTTTAGTCCTTATATAACACACACCCGACTGGTTGTGCTGCAGATGCAGAGAAACTGATTTCAGACTTTTTTTATACATTCATAACTCATGCGTTATTGAACTTTCCCAACCATTTGTTTTTCAGGGCAGAACAGCAAAACTGTTCGGAAAGGACTGTCGAGGCAGAAGCAGAAATGGGCGCAAGGTTCAGCTACTGGGCCCCTAAAATACCTGTACAGCGCTGATATGAAGTGGGGCATGAGACAAAAGCCGAAGCTGTTTAATAAGGTTTAATACAGTTACCTCACATAAAGAGACAGACATTGATGCACTCTCAGTGACTACTTCTCATTCTCTAAACTTGAATAATGAACTTACCTAGGAAGATAGTGCTCATAGCATTCTAAGAATTTGAGTATAATTCTATAATGTACTGCAGAATGATATCGAGGCTGTCTTACAGAAAATGTAGCAGGATTTTAGACTAGACGGAAACAGTGCTGGCAGTCCTCCACTTCTCCACTGGTTATATGTAATGTTGGGAACAGTGTTGGGTGTAATGTGTTAGAGTACTTTTTTGATGTAACGAGTAATCTAACGCGTTAGGTCCGCCATTTAAGTACTCAGTTATTTAGTCATATTTCCAAAGTGCTTGTGTATACTCGCGGTGAATCATGATGAACTGTAGTTACGGCCACCGCGCCGTATTAGAAGTTAACAGATTTTGGGCCAAACTTCTCTGATTGATGGTAGAATAATTATAAAGGTCTTGACTAAAACAACATACATGAGGAATCACAAAGGAAAAGTACTCTAACTAGTTACTTTTATCAGAAAGTAACGCTGTAATGTAACTGATTACTTTATAATGACGGTAATTTTGTAATGTAATTTGTTACTTTAAAAAGTAACGTTCCCAAACACTGGTTATGAAACATCATAAGTTAATATGCAGTCATATGCACAGTGGACTGCTATGTCGAGTCAAGTTGCTGTACCTTTCTCCAGGTGATGGTTGGAATCTCAGGGTCTCCAGAAGCAGCACAAGGGATGACAAGCTCTCTGCCGGCCTCCTGACGGTATTCCCCACCAGGCCTCACGTTAAAGTAAGGGGGGTCCTATAGAGCAGTTGTGAATCATGAGTTATTTGATGTGCTGCAACCAAACAGCCTGCAATCCATTACCTGGTTTCTAACTGGGGGTTGTTTATTTTCTAGTCATGTGTCCTTATCAACTCTAAAAAAATCAAGGATGAATAAAATATCAATCTATACAAAAGCACTAACCTTTAGCACCAGAGTGGCCGGAGGGGATTGTCCCATGGTACCTAGAGCATTGTAAGGCACACAGGTGTAGGTGCCAAGGGAGTCTTCAGTGACCTCTGCTACCCGAATGCTTCCATCTGGCATTTGGCTCCAGCCAGGGTACTGGGACACATGAGACACATGGGAACAAATGGCTTTTCAGATCACGTGAACATGCGTCCATTTAAACTCACATGATGGAAACCAAATACTAGCAAACATTCTAACCTTCTCAACTCTTAATGGATATCCATCTTTTTCCCATCTGACAGATGTAACAGGCGGGTTGGCGTCGACTGGGCAGCGTATGATTCCTGGCAACTTCCTCGGGACGTAGATAACCGGTGGCATGTTGAGAACACGAGCGGGATCTACAGAAAGCACCAAAATCTTAATAATAATCTTAATAAGCGCCATGATAGTGCAAACAAGACGAAGAACTTGTTCAGTGACTAGACCATATATAAACTTAAAATAAACTAAAAATAACTAATGTGTAACAAAAGAACTTTAAGGCAGAGGTACTTAAACTATAGCCTGCCAGCAGTAATGAACAAGAATGTAAGTTATTTTTAATTCTGCTCTGCTATTAAGAAGATGGCTGCACTATAAAAGGATATTAAACAGTGGTTGCACCAATATTCTTTGTTTTTCCATTCAAGGCTTTTACTGTTAACAAGATTTTCAAAATGATAGTACTAAATAAACAACAAAAAAAGCAAGGCAGAATAAATCCCATGGTATTCCTATTGTATATTTCTCTATAAAGAGAATCATGAAATCATATCATGCAAGTTACATAAATGCAAAGGAAACACGACTATGGGTAAACAACTTATATCCAGCATTATTGACTATTTCCTGTAAGAGAGCCTCCATAGCTCACAACTGTGTTTGTGTGTTTATTTATGAAACTGCAGCACGAGAGGACATTTCTAACCCTAAGGGTTCTAAGGGTTGCAATAAAAACATATTTGCAATTGGAAAATGTAAGTCAAAATCCCAACCACGCAACAGCCATGTGTAGAACGTAATCTAAGACAGCAAAACTCAATCTCAATCATAGATGGAAGGTAAGTAAGTAAATTTAGTTACTGTTACTGTACTTAATGTTTAGAATTACTGTACTTCAGTAAATATGTCACATATCACTACTTTACTTTACTTGGGAGGTTGTAGTAGAAGGTACTTTTTAACCTTTACTCCACTACATTGTACAGGAAATGTGTATACTTTTACTTCACTGTACTTCTGCATGGCATTTTGTTTTATTTTTACTTTTTTAAAGGTAAAGTGCAGGTTAATTTGTTTTATTTTTACTTTATATTTTGTATTAATTATTTT
>JAOVVB010000050.1:10455199-10469068 GCA_028570985.1 Heterobranchus longifilis | reverse complement strand
ACACACACACACACACACACACACACACACACACACACACACACAGCGCCTGCGCGCATAAACGGAAACACTTATCTTCGGGATTTATTTTTACTTTTTTTAAAGGTAAAGTGCAGGTTAATTTTTTTATTTTTACTTTATATATTGTATGAATTATTTTTATGTATTTATTTTTTTGGGCTGTGGAACGAATAATTTAAGTTTATATTATTTCTTATGGGAAAATTTGCTTTAATTTACGAGTGTTTTGAAATACGAGCCCGCTTCCGTCAAGAGTTATGTTCGTAATTTGAGGTTCCACTGTATATCTATTTGTCTAACCTTTGTGTTAGGTTAGGACCTCCATCTATATACTGCATATATATGGTGTATAAAACATTTATAAACATTGTATATTTTATAAATTATTTCATTCATATTATTATTATTATTATTATTATTATTATTATCATTATTATTTACAAGAAAAATCTTATCTGCATTCATCTGATGGTGTGTGTTAGGTTTTATGTTATTTTTTTTAATGCTTACATTGACAAATGACTAAAGAATAAAAATAAACTAAGCACATTAAATCCTTTACTCAAAATAATGCTGGAGTTTGTCCCAAACAGACCACTCAGCTGAGTGTCAGTGATTCCTGATTATTATGGCTTTTGCATGTTTAAAGGCATCACAAAAGACGTCCTATGAGCAGCCTGTTATATATAAAAATATTCAGGAGGGGCTCCTGTAGTGTTATTACAGAAGACTTTTGAGTGGAGTGTTTTCCTCCGAGGCCATAAGCGAATATTGCTTTTTGTATAAACAATATGACCAGTTTAAATTTTAAGAAAACAAGCCCTGGGCCAGCAATATCGACTTGGCACAGCTCGGGCCAGAATTCTATCTGACTCTGCGTGGCTGAAATGAGAGGCGACATTTCTCCTCAGCTGCAACGCCTCCATCGCTGTACCACATCTTATATTATGGTAAAGCATGTGAGGCTCTGCATGTAGGAAGTTTGTTTGTATTGCGCACACAGTCAGTGTGATTCCTGTGTCCTTCATCCATAAATCTGACTGCTGTGAAAGCCACGAAGGCACCGACATGCAGACTGATGGTGTTTGCTGTCATTGCGTACACAGAGCAAGGCTAATAAATGCAGCCACTTCATCATTCACCCTGGTACTCTAGAGTCATATACGCTTCCACATCAGCACCACACACACACACACACACACACACACACACACACACACACACACACACACACACATACACACACACTCCATGCATTACCCCATGAACTGCTGTGCTCATAACAAACACTTAGATTTTTTTATTTTAATCCATTTTTTTTTTTTTATTATGGCTTGTATTTATTACCTTTTATTTATTCTTTATATTATTTCTGAGGGTAAAAACTGCTTGAAACTCAGTAGGGCACAGTCATTTGTGAAGTAGCTCATATGCTTTATAGTCTTAGTTGCATTCTTACCAAAAACTAATTTTGTATTACAGTATTAATAAAGTATGACTGGATTGCCCATCTCCAATTTTAGACATATACTGTAGTGATACACTATATACCCAAAAGTATGTGGACACCTGACTAATCATACCCATATGTGTCCTTGTTGAACATTAAACTAGACTTATGAAATCGGAATGCCTTTGAAATCAGCACCTAATTATCATATCAGTATATGTGCACTATATTGCCAAAAGTGCCAAAATGAACATTCAATTCTTAATCCATAGGGTTTGATTTGATGTTAGCCCACCCTTCACAGCTATAATAGCTTCAACTCTTATTGAAAGGCTTTCCACAAGGTTTAGGAGTGTGTTTATGGGAATTTTCGCCTATTCTTTCAGAAACGCATTTGTGAGGTCAGACACTCATGAAAACGACGAAAAGGCCTGGCTCGCAGTCTTTCCAAAGGTGTTCTATCAAGTTGAGGTCAGGACTCTGTGCAGGCCAGTCAAGTTCTTCCACACTAAACTCGCTCATTCATGTCTTTATGGACCTTGCTTTGTGCACTGGGCCACAGTCATGTTGGAACAGGAACGGGCCACCCCCTTTTCCCAACAATGTTGGGAGCATGAAATTGTGCAAAATGTATTGTTATGCTGAAGCATTAAGAGTTTCTTTCACGGAGGGTATGGGGCCGAGATAAACTCCTAAAAACAGCGCTCCTAAAAAAGAGCTACATACTGTATATATGGGTTTAATGTTTGGGTGACCACAAACGTCTCACTTTTCAGCAACTTGACTTGTACATTGTGTATCCATGACTCATGCAGACCTGGGGGTGGGATAAATCAGTAGCCACCTAGAACAAGCAAATGTTTCCTTTTTATCTTTAGGTTTTATTTGTAGTTGTTGGTAACCCTACCCCACTGTCCTAAAAGTCACTATAAGCAGTGTTTCCAGTGGAGCAGGATATTTAGCAGTTTAGTGAATTACAGGATTAGATTGACTAGATATGAGATGTTTTTACAAGCACTCCGGTAGTGACAGGTCAAAGCTGTCCATACGGACACTAGTATCCAAAAAAAAGTTTAAAAAAAAAAGTATCCATAGATGTGTATTATTTCTGCTCATATGGAAGTGGTCTGAAAAAAAGTGGCAGAACAATTCCTTACCATACCCGTCCCATTCCCCCAACCTTTCACCACCTGATGCCTGTTGTTGTTCTTTGAGCTGCTTCCGGCAAGCGGTCGCCACAGCTGACCATCCGGTTCGCACATACAAGCTTGGCACAGGTTTTATGCCAGATGTCCTTCCTGACGCAACCCTCTCATTTTATCCGAGCTTGGGACCGGCACTGCATCCAGTGGCTGGGATTTGGGCACTGGCTGGAAATCAAACCCGGGTCTTCTGCCTGGAAGGCAAGAGACCAACCAATGAGCCACCAGTGCTCCTTACACCACCTGATGCCTACTTTCGGGGAATGTTAAAGGAGAATTTGTGTCGGCATTACACAAGCAAATCGTCTCTGTTTGCAGTATCGGTCCCAAGCCTGGATAAAATGGGAGGGTTGCATCAGAAAGGGCATCCGGCGTAAAACCTGTGCCAAGTTGTTGTGCTGTGATGGACTGCTGAGGCGACCCCTCAATGGGAGCAGCCAAAAGACTAACAACAACAACAACAGAAGGATATTTGCATGTGTGCAAAGAAAGCAACATATTACATGATAGAACAGGTTTTGGGTGGAAGCAAAAACAAAATAAACAAACAAACAAATAAACAGAAAAAAAACTAATGTAGGCTTTTGGGTTTTGCATGAGAATGTGACAAAGTTACCTGAAGAACTCATATTCCCCAGCACACTCAGTAAAACCTCCCAGCTGTTTTACTTATAAAACTGCACAAATCTGTATCTACTGTAACACTACTGATTACAGTGGAATCTAGGCATGCAAATGCCCTACCTTACAAATCTTTTGATGTAAGAATATAAATTTGGCAAGAAATTTGCATCCGAAAATAAACAAATACAAATAAACTGAACCGGACGCCGGTTAAGCGCACAGCTTAATACGTCGGTGAAACATTCAAAACTAGTTTGCATCAGTGGAAAGCCAAGAATAAATTAAAGGTTCCAATGGATTTTTAAGAGTTCTCACACAGAATATTGACTTGTGTTCATTTTATTACTCTTTAAAGACCTTTATAGAAGTTTCAAAAGCATCTTTGCTTATGGCATTTTTTCTATGTTCCCAAGACTTTTGCTGGAGAATTCTTGTAGCTTTGCTACACTTGTTTCTTTTTATTTTCATGCAAAACCCAGAACCCCACATTATTATTATTATTATTATTATTATTATTATTAATAATAATTTATTTATTTATTTATTAATTTATTTATTTATTTATTTATTTATTTAATTAATTAATTTTTTTAAATAATTTTCTTCCATCTGAAACCTGGACTGTCCTTTAATATGTTACTTTCTTTACACACATACAAGTATTCCTCTGTACTGTTATTTTTTTAAATAACTTTTTCCACAATATTTGGAAATAGTAATTGGTTTTGTACATAATAATGCAGAAATGCTATGCATATACAACACCTTTTGTACTACAGATAATATGGTGCCTGAGAATTTTGGACAATCCTGTATGTTTAAACGTAATGTGTTTTAGAGTGTTTAGTTGTGCCTCGGGTTACTGATTCCCAGCATCTGCTAACCTACACACATCAGCCAAGGTGCAATCTGGTTCTCTGTGCAAATTAATTATTGATTATTATGATTATTGATCCCAAGGCGGGAATTAGAAATGCATTAGATATGTGTATAATGCTAAACTACAGAAAATCCTGCAGTTTAACATATTGCAAGAAAATCATCATGCTAACCAGACCAGAATATTATCTGTACTTGCAATGCAAGCCTAAAACACCAGATGGCTTTCAGTTGAGGGCACACTACCATCCTATGTGAAAAACAATATCAGGAGAGGATCAGGGTGATGGCTATGCAGTCATCTCCTCACTTGAAATTCACAGGCTCATCTGTGTATTGTACTTAACCCATACTTAAACCAACACCCATAATTTATTACATTACATTACTTTCTTGAAGACTTTCTTGTAAGTAATATAAATCCAGACAATGGAACTATAAGAGTTCATAGGACACTGAGGCTTTAGCTTGCCTAGTGGGCTAGCAGCTAACAGCATAGCTCTTCATTAATGTATATAATAAAAGGAAATATATATTTTAAAATTAATTTAAGAAACCTTATAAAATTGCATGCATTCACGTATAATCAGTAATGTTCTCACGTTCTCTCATCCACATTTTAGCTGTACACGTAGCCAATGATATCCTTGCTATCAAAAGATTTCATGATACAATAAAACTAAATACCATCGAGTTTTCCATATATGGGACATGTTATGCCTTTCTCACCTTGTACGAGCAGGCGTGTGGTGTGAAGTGCTTCTCCCTGGTCGCTGTGAGCACGGCAGCTGTACGCTCCTCTGTCCTCCCGTGCGATGGCCTGCACTGTCAAACTGCCATCACTTACCTACCCAATGATGCAGTGAAAATGAAAAAAAAAAATCAAAAACATGAATTAAACCTATTATTAGCCCATGTCCTAAACAATCATACAGCATGTCAACTATAACTGCATATTATTAACAACTTCAAACCAGAAAATCCAGGACACAAGACATTATTGTATACAGTACTCTAAATATGCATAACAATATTTTACTTGATCTATACTGTTTATGTGGACTGTATTTACGTGGCAATATATGTATTACCACACTGACTCAAAAATCGATTTTTAATATAAAATTATACACAGCATTTGAGTGTCAGTGATAACCCCTGGAGGGCTCTATACACATGGACCTATATATATATATATATATATATATATATATATATATATAATTTTTGTGTGGGTGTTTTTGGGACTTATTTTTATATTGTTGGCTGTTTCTATTCACAGGGCACAGTTGCCCACAAGAGTCTAAAATCAGGAGTATTATTCAAGCTTCAAAATTTGGTATCTTGCATTTGGCATCACTGTTTTGTTAATGGTCTCTTAATTTCCTCTTTAGGTAATTCATTCTGTTCCGCCTTTGTTATGTTTGTTATTTTAAATAAATGCCTTCACATCTGAACTTACTACTCCTTACCAGTGTTATACTTAAGTGTTAACACTCCTTACCAGTGTTATACACTTACCAGAGGATATACAATTGAATAATTTTTTTTACAAATTTACTATGTATTACTTCTTTCTAAATTTCAGTCACCTCTTAACAATTTACGAGGTTTGACTGACCTCAACTTTGACTAACCTCAAAAGGAAGTCACAGCATTTGCAAGTAACAGATCAGTGCATCATGGGAATAAAATAGTACAAAAAAATTATGATCATAAAATCAAAAAAAAATTTAAATAAAGTGTAGGAGAGTCAAAAAAGCAAAGCTCCATGTGGCACTTTGATCAGGTACTACTGGGATGAGTTATGGTTCAGAACCATGGACAGCAACACAGGCACTCCATTCCAATTTTGACAAAGTATCTAGAGTATCTCATCCAATAACACAATAAGAAATAAAGACAGGTCTACAGGTTAGCTAACCCAATAACCTTAATTTGAATTTTTAACCATCATAATGATGATTGAGTAAAATGCAATCAAACACAACCCCAGTATGGAATACATTACAAAGAGAGAGAGAATATCAGACCTGTAACAATATTACTTTTCACTCTCTTTCACTCATTCTCTATACCAGTTATCCTGTGCAGGGTCATGTGAGGCCTGGAGCTGATCCCAGAGGACTCTGGGAATGACGCAGGGAACAGCCAGAATGGGGTGCCAATACATCACAGGACTCAAGCATGTACAGGCATGTAGCACACACCCTATAGGCAACTTGCCAAATTACATGTAGCCTTATCTGCATGCCTTTGGACTGTTTGGGGGACACCAGAGTACCCGGAGGAAACCCACCTAGCACAGGGAGAACATGCAATTCATGTATTGCCGTTACCTGACTTCACTAAATAGACCATCATAATGCACTAATAATGAGACGGAGATTATCATTACATCACACAAGGTGCATTTAAATATCGACGCTAGCATATAGCTAACTTAGTTAAAACCAAAATATAAAACTTAAAGGAGACTGATGCAAAATTCACTTTTTAATCATTCTTAGACTTTCACAGGGGTCTCCATTGTACAAAGAAAAAATATAAGAAAAAAAGCATTGCATTTTGCAAGCCTATAAAATCCCCCCTCTCCCCCCATTATGACCTCATATAAGAAGATAACCTTGACCACCCAACTTTGTGCTCAGCTCTACTGTTCTCTGGTGGAGTGTGGCTGAGCAGTAGCTCATTTATACAGACACTGAAATGGCGTGTTTTGGAGAAGTAAAATAAAATAAGTGCATTATCTGTGGGGTATTTCAGTTGGAGCAGCAACAAGCACACTTTGCAGGAGCTCTGAGACATGTTAAGCTGTTAAAGAAAGTGTAAAATATGAGACCTTTAGGATTCCAGTAAAACTGCAACAAAATGGCTACATACACAAAGAATAACAAGGAAACAAAAGATCACAATAAATTAGCCCTTGCCTGTATAATTTGCCATGGGAATTTGCTACTGAATGTTCCCCAGCTCTTATGTGTGCTATCATGCCTGGAGCTATATGAGGATGTGAGGGAAAACATTACAAGAGGTTAGGGAAAGATGCCAAATACAGACAAAGTTGCCAGAATAGTTTGGTAAGACATTTACTTTAGCTGTGAATTTTTAAATTTGGTACAGAAACGATTCTTTTTGAATTCATTTTAAATCACATCCCCATGAAATCCAGCAGTAACCATTGTGTGGAAACATAAAACTAAGGAAATGAAGACACAGAATGCTTGACAAAGCAAACAGCATGGCTTGGTTGGGCTCGGCAAATTATGAAATATAAAACAATATTCCTGCATTTGGTCTTTACTTTCTAGCTTCTGTGTCATTTCCAAGTAAACGGTTAGAAATGGCTAGAAATGTAGTGGTAGTAGTAGTGGAAAGGCTATTGTATTGGAATATTTTCAGGAAAAAGGGTAAACAATCAACAGTGCTCTGTAAAGAGAGATGCTTATTGAAGAGCTGAAGCCGAAACTCCGGATTAGATGCAGATATCCAAAGGCTTTGTGATAATGCACACTACTGCAAACACTGTTGACACTCAACAGTTGAAACTTAGTTTCGAGGTGTTAACGCATCCTACCTTTCGTCCTAATCTTGCGCAATCTACGAGGAGAAAGTTTCACTTCTGATGAAGAAGTAAAGACAGCTGTGCATTCGTGGCTCGCAGCTCAGCCTAAAACATTTGTTTAACGAGGGAATACGAAAGATTGTTGACAGATGGACAACGTGTATCAAAATGTGTTGTATTTGTCTTTTCCAAAAATTCACCCTCGTAGTTTGATAGAAGGTAGTACAAGACTTTCCACCAAACTTCCTTTTGTTTTTGTAGCTGCTTTAGTAAATTTTCCTTTTTTCTTGACATTTAGCTCAACGTTCCACCTAAAACCATAAATCACATATTCATCGCTCCTGCTGATGAAGGCAACTTCTTTCTTTGTGCTGTGAAAATAAACGTCCCCTCTGGGGTTCCATTATCAAGTGTGGATTGTGTGCTCATGTGTTAACGTTTCACTCTGGGGTCATGCTGCTATCACGTCTGATACGCCGTATTACAAAGTATTATAGAGATACTTCCAAGACTAATACCATCACGGATAAAAATGATTAAAAATTAGCTTATTTTTGCTCTTCTTTGAAGCGTTATGAGCAGGGTACTTCCATAATGCATGTATTTGCATTTGAGAATAAAAGTCTGCATAACACAAGGTATAAAAAAAAAAAAAAAAAAGTCAAATGAATATGAAAAAGAAATATTCTTATAGATTTGGTAGGTTTGGTATATTGTGAAGTATGTTCTTGAGCCTATTTGGGTTGTGAAGTACGTTCTTGAGGCTAGGAGCCATTGGTGGGGAAAAAAAGTGGTTTGGGGCTTGCTCCTCATCAGTTACGGAAGCCATGCATTCTTACTGTAGCTCTGCATGCCGAGGAACATGATCACTTCATCTTGTCTAGTTACTTCCTGTTTCAAGTTTCACAAAGCCAAGGAAAGAGATGTTACGATCAGTAAAGGAGATGGAATACCTTTTTGAAATAATAACTATGTAAAATGCTATTTATAGTACTGGATTGATATAATTAGCTCTTGTTTGTATGTCTCGCTTGTCTCATTCTGGCCTTCATAGCTACATATTTGATTATATCCATACCATATCCAACATTCCAGCCAACCAAAATGCAAATATTGAAAACCTAACCACAAACATACAAATTGCATAGAAGTGCATACATCTAATCATCTAACTATATCAAATCCATCAGCTCTACAAACTTAATTGCTAATTTTTAATCCATGTAATTGGTGGATTATCTAGATGTTTGTATTCCACATTCCAATACCAAGTGTTTTGCAAGATTTTGCTGAGAACGGTGAGAAAATAGATAATCCATGTGTACACAATTCCAGAACAGAATTTCCCAAAAGCATCAGAGCACGGAGACTATTCTCAAAGTGAGCATCGCATACGAGTTTTATTAAGTGGCACTAAAGGACACTTTAGTTGCACTTTCTGTTCTCTTTGAAACCTATTCACAAAAACTGATGAACTTACAGGAAGGCCAGGGTCAACATCAAGGCTATAGTTAAGAGCAGATTTAATAAATTAATACAGACAGTCAGGTGGTAGTGGGCTGCAAGGTTAACTCTTAAAGCTTTGAGTATTTTGTAACCATTAAAATTGTCTGGTGGCTTAGTGGTTAGCACTGTGGCCTTGCAGCTTCAGGGTTGTAGGTTCTGTTTGCATGTTCTCCTCGTGCTTGGTGGGTTTCCTCCGGGTACTCCGTTTCCTCCCATTGTTCAAAGACATGCAGTTTAGGTAAGTGTGTGTGTTTGCGTGCCTAAGTGCCCTACGATGGATTGGCACCCTTTCCAGAGTGTACCCACCCTCGTGCCTTACGTATCCTGGGATAGGCTTCAGGTCTCCTGTGACCCTGTACACTGTATACGTGGTAAGGACGATGAATGAATGAAAGAATGAAATCATTGACAGTAGAGGCAGTTGTGGAAGAGTCAGTGGGTCAAGCACTGCCAGTGCCCCACCATAAACCATAATCAGAGCATGTTGGGTACCAATCTCAAGCCTGGAGAAATGGGTGGGTTGCAGCAAGAAGGGATCCAGGGTTAAACCTGCACCAATAACTGGTGGATCAAATTATCCTATGTAATGACATTGAAGCCCACCTTCATGTTGTGAGGTTACATTTATGAGTCCACTATTAACACTAATATCTAATTAATATCCGAAAACACTTATTCAGTGTAATCTGACGTTGTCTGAAGCATTGGTGCAATTTTCAAAAGTAACCAAGACCTGATCTCACATTTAATAAATAAGAAGACTGGCCTGACATCTAAGTCAATCAGTAAAATTTTCCAGCACTTAAGAATCCTGAGTGGCACAACAAAAAAGCTGCACTGGTCAAAAATTGCAAGTTCGAATCTTGACAATGTTTTAGCTATTCATATTTGGGAGACCCAAATTTTCCTGGCATTATCTTCCCCTCAATCACAGCCAATCATAAGTGCCTGTGAGTTCTTGTATGTTAAAGAGGGTAGACAGCGCTTGACTTTGAAGTGAGTTCAGTTGCACTGTGACATTTCGTGCTCAGAGGTTTTAAACGGCGCACCGGCTTTCTATATTTCTGAGTTAAGAGTTCACCCTCTCTAGTTGGTAGCTCTCAGGTTATGGCAATAGGTCTTGCCAAGGAAAACAAACTGGGAAGAATGATGATAAGTTATAGTAGGGTAATATTTATTAGAATAGGAGACGGTTTAATGACATATATGCTGCTGACAGGAGGTTACTGTAAATTTTGAACAATAATTGTGTATAGATTTTTATTATGGAAAGCACCATTAGGGACAGAATATGGTTTTGTTCAGATCAGACAGAGATGCAACTCTGACAACAGTGTGATACAATACATATATTACATTTGTTCTTTGCACTCTTTGCGTTGTGTCACTGTCTGACCCACTGCACTGAAGCCCCAGACAAGAGTGAGTAATAAACTATAAACGCTGCTTCTACTGAATTGACTGAATCCATGCACGGTGCAGCACAATGAGTAGGAGGCTGAGGAATGAGAATATGAGCACAGGATCTCTGGGGAATGAAACCGTCTGCCTCTATGAGACAAGATCCCCCTCTTCCTGCTATTTACACTGTCTGGTCCATCTACACATTCCTGCCTTTCTCCGGCTTCCGGCCATGGCAGCCAGAACAGAGACTGCAAATCCAGTGGCCGGCTCGCCACTCTTCTTAAAGGTGAGGTCATGACACACTGCTGTTCTGGGAAAAGTCATTGCAGTGGAACAGTAGGAATGACTTTAAAAAGGGAAATCTTAGAGCCTGGGACAGACTGTATGTTAATAAATAAATAAAATATACATTTAATTGTATATAAATGTTGCATGCTTCTGCATCCAATACTGTGAGTACTCGATCCCATATTTATATGCACACACTATATGGACAAAAGTATTTGTCCAAACTTGCAATGACATTGCAATAGATATACCTGTGCACAGTCATGTTGGAATAAAAAGGGTCTTGGTATGCTGAAGCCTTAAGATTGCCTTTTCTTTGAATCAGGAGCTTGATTGAAACACCTAAATTCAATAATTAACAGGTTTGACCAAATACTATACTGTCCGTATAGTGTATAGTAATATATTGTCAATATATAACTGTATACAATGATCAGCCATAACATTAAAAACATTAACATTAAAACCACCTAGGTTTCGGTTTCCCCTTGTGTCCCCTTGGGGCATGACTCCACAAGGCCTCTGTGCGGATCCTTTGGGTGCTATGGGCTGCATTGTGCGGCCTTCAGGCATCGGACTTGCCTTGACCTGTTTGACTCTTTTTGGTGATTTGAGCTGCACTTGCTTTTCTGTGGGACTGAACAGGACGGGTTGGTCCTTGGTCCCCAAGGGCATGAGTGGGCTTTTGGTGCCACCAGTTAGCTGGTGTAAATTTGGTGATCAATGTTGATTAGTTCACCATTTGGTGGTGTTGATGTTATGGCTGTTTGGTGTATATACGGTGCTGTGTTATGTTTGTCCATAACATACAGTATATAGTAATATAATTTGGCTACTGCTAAGAATTCTGTTTCTTTCTGTTTAATTATAAAGTACTGCATTAAAGCGTTGAATAATGGTGGTCTAAATGACTTTCCTTTTAAGAAAAATAGAATTAAAGACATTTTATTCCTACCTTACTTTCTAATTTTGGTTACTCTGGCATGAATGGTCTTCAACCTTTTTTGTTATGTAATATAATAACAACATATGAAAACTACCATAATGATGTATAATCATTATTTTATTTATGATAACCAAATTTGAATCAATAATTAATCAAATAATTAAAAAATTACTAAATGACATTTGGCTTTTGTAATTGATGCCATTCTTAATAAAGTTACTAAATCTTTGGGAAACTCGGTATAAACCCATATTGAGTTCTATTCCAAAGCATAATATATGTGGATATGACAATAATGATGCACATGCACAAAGCAAATGGAGCAGGAGATACAGGTCAGCAGTGGTTACATTGCTTATGTCTCTTGACTAGTGATTAAAAGAGTTTAAATCCCAGCATTACCAAAATCTAAACTCTTAACCCACAAATGCTCAGGTCAAGCATAAATCACTACAGATAAAAGCATCTGCCAAGTGAATAAATATCGTTCAACAGGATCTGAGCATCTGCAATGCCAAAACAACTTGATTGAGTGTAATGGGTGAGAGAAAAGACAAGAAAAGTTCAGTCTGCTTGTTTTTTTCTCTTTTTTTCCCTCCCTGTCTTTCAGCATTGGTGCTGTTCTGATGTGCTGCCAGACGATGCCTGCTGGAGCCAGACTGCCTGAATGTTTCTGTCATATCCAGCACAAGCTCTTCTCTCCTTCTCTCTCATCTTGTCAATGCTTCAAACTCATTCCACACAATTGTACTCCTTCGTCTGTCAGCTCAGCCTACACAACAGCCCCTGACGGCGCTTTTTAAAGCATTAATTCTTTCCTTTCAGAGCATGAAAGAACAATTCCCTTATTATCACAGCTCGAATACAAGCAAGCCAAAGTTTGTAATGAGGGTTGTTCAACCAAACCAGTACACATGTTCTGTTTCACACTTCTCTGACGCTCGGTTTAATCCGCCAGAGGGAAACGACTCATATGGGGACATTACCGTGTATTTTTTGTTGGTGGACAACTGCTCGCCCTCTCGCAGCCAGGTGACCACGGGCTTGGGGTTGCCGAAGGCGGTGCAGCTTAGTGTAATGCTGCCTCCCTCCCTGGCTTCCACATACTGCGGCGGCACATCCATAAAGGTAGGGGGCGCTAGGAAAAAGATACAAAGAATGATTAGGTCAGTGAGAGCCCCACCACAACTTTTCCAATTTTTACCATGCTACATGTTTTAGTTATTGTCCTGCTTCTAACTAAAATGCTTTTAGAATAATGCGAAAGTCAAGATGCCCAAAAAAAAAAAAAAAAACATTTGTATGACGTATGAAACTAAAAACATGAATAAAAGCAATGAACTGCAGTGTTTCCCCCACATGTGTGAAATATACTTGTGGTGACAGCCAGAGGAACAGCCAGCAGTACCTTCCAGCGGTCTCAAGAGTGGTCTACTACATACAACAAACAACAAATACATATGACCTTCAAGACAATATTTTGATGTATTTGATATCTCTCTTAATTTCACATGTCAGAGATCCAACCCACAAACCCTCCCCTTTATCTACCCATATGTGAAGTAAAAAGAAAAATGAAATAAAAACTCTTTAGCCCTTAAAAAAACTGAGCATTTTTAGCCATTTTCACATTAATATGTTTTAATATATATATGGGCAATATAGAGTGACATATGCCTTGTTTCAGCGCAACCTAGACAATATAATAAACTGCATTTTATTTCATTTTAATCAACTATACAAACATACACTATAAGTGTACAGTATTTATGTGTGTATGTATATATGCTTGTATGTGTACGTATGTGTATCTATATGTATATGTGTGTGTGTGTGTGTAGAATACGGGTGTATATTTGTGTGTGTACTATATATATATATATATATATATATATATATATATACACACACTACCGTTCAAAAGTTTGGGGTCACTTTCTAACTCCATGATCGTTCCTGATTTTTATTTCTTTCTACATTGTAA
>JAOVVB010000050.1:10429848-10443042 GCA_028570985.1 Heterobranchus longifilis | reverse complement strand
ACTACTATTATTATTATTATTATTATTAATATTATTATTATTATTATTATTATTATTATTATTATTATTATTATATCATCAGCATCATATATTTTTTGTGATTTGTTCTTGTTGTTGTCTCTACTATCATTACATCACTTACACATTTTAAATTATTTTCAATTACATAAATACCTTCACTCCTACAGTTTAATACCCACATAGCCAGCCAGACAGATAGACACACACACACACACACACACACACACACACACACACACACACACACACACACGGATAGGAGTTATAATAATGGATTGGTAGATGCTTTTTTCTCTTCTTTCTGTCGGTTTATTGTACATTCAATTGTATCTGTTTTTGTTCATGTGTTTTTGTTTTGTTGATTGTCTTGGTTGTCCCATGTGATGTCAAACCCCCTTTTTTGCATACTACTAAGGAAAAAGTTATATTCTTTTTAAAATCATCCATGCAAACAATTAAGGTTCCGTGTCGTTTCCTGTTAAGAGCTAATGTAACATTTTTTGGCAGATGTTTTAAGAGTCTACAGTTAAGTCTACATCCTTATCATTCAGTAAATTCCGATAACAAACCCTGTTATGTTTTATTCCTATCTTATTTATTGACTGTAAATGGTGATGACTGGAATGTTCTACGTACTAAGCAAAGTAAAGCATTTCTGACATTTTTCTAATTTAAAGCTTGAACTGATTTGACCTACTGTATATGATATACTGTATATGATATATGCATGCCTACATTCAACACTACTAATGCTTTATTGTACTTTTACTCTTCTTCCTTGTTTGAATGGTGCCAAAGCAACAAAAAAAAGTTATGACTTGATGTGTCCTTCACTTCCCATCTTCATACACCTCTGATTCACTGACAGATATAAATAAATTTGTCATTTCTTTTATTTTGACTTTTATCTTTATTATACCTTGAGAGAATAGAAAAACCCCTAAAGGAATTCCAATCAGCTCCTGGTGTGTATGAGTCTCTCAAGATGGTAGTAATAAACCCCCATACACACTCATATACTATACTCGCAGACACACACACACACACACACACACACACACACCAACTCTGCAATCTGAGCTTATCAAATCTCAGAAACAGAACAAGGCAGCACATTAAGCAAGCTTGAGGCAACATCCTAGAAAACTCTGATTCGATAAAAATAGTGAAGGCACAACACAGTGCTCGTCTTATTCCCAACAACGAGTGAGTGAGTTCGGTCTCTTCTGCTCCTTAACTGCTCCCTTGGAATTGATTTCATGTTATTCAGCTCCCTAAAGGATCAGAATAGTCTCCACATGACGAGCAAGCAGCCTAAAAAAAGCAGCGCATAAGGAAATGCAAATGGGTGGATTTTTTTTCAGTCCCGTCATCAGTTTGGCTGTTGAACCCTTGGAGTGCTCGCCAATGCTAGATTTGTCAGAGACTATTGCAAACCTGCCAGCGCCGCTGCATTTTAAACACAAGCTTTGATATGTCCATGGGGAGAAAACAATAAGCAACGTAATCAGTCAAATACAAATACAAGCCCGAAGCTGTACAGTACGTTTTACTCACTCCATTTTGCATGAGCGCACAGTTACAATCTTTACGTATTTCAGCTGGATGAATCGGTGACGAGATCATTAGGCATAAAAAAAAAATTTAAAAAAAGAAGCTCATTCATTCCTGTAACATGAGCTTGCTAAATGGACATGAGCAGTGGAAACAACCTAAGTGCTTTGTTTCCTCCGGATTGTAGTAAAGGATGTCTCCAGGTTGCAGATGTCTGGTGTGTAACTTACCGTTGACTGTGAGATGGACCCAGCTGCCGTTGTGGAAGGTGTCGTACTGCTGTTCCAGCATGAGAACCCTGCACTCGTACCAGCCCTGGTCCTCCGAGCGCACCTGATCGATCTGCAGAGAGGCCTTGCCATGTAGGCTCGTCCTTCCTGCAGGAGATACAGACAAGCACACGGCAGTCTTTAAAGCATTCATATTCGCCACTCTGTCTCATGATGCGATTACATCACAGTAAGGTTCATTTTAAAGTTTTATCTGTGTAGTAGGCGAAGGCTCAAGTAAATTCAATCTAACTGTTTTTAGACAAAGACTACATTCACATTACAAGCCACTGCTCATTTCTGATATTTTGGTCAGATCGAATTTGCATGATGGTTCACATTAATAATTCTAAGTGACTTTTATCTGACTCTAATGTGGACGCATCCGTCTTCGGAAATGGCACGCATGTGCACATCGATAAATCTTTGCTCAGGCCATCTGGGTTAAAACATGTCATGAGTTCATGTGATCGCCCATTCGTTTTAAACAAAATATATATATATATATGCCTGGGATGTTGTTCTGGAGGACTGCGAGCAGTTAGTCGGCTATATTTGTTGAGGTCCAGAAGAGGGAAGAAAGCCAGATCCCTTATTTAGGCTGTTTTAGCACAGCCATGAAATCCCAGTGCTGCTGGTGCTGACTGACATACATGCACCCACACATGCGCAGAGGCAGCAGTCTGACCGTTCTTCATTCGGGTTGTATAACCAACATCAGATTTGTACTGTAGGTTCAGATAGCCCTCAAAATTTGGAGCTGTGTTACATTCGGTTAAAAAAAAAAAAAAAAAAAAACATCTAAATTGAGTCGCTTCAGGCTGGTAATGTGAATGTAGCCTAAAGACCTGATGATCTGCATTTTTGTCTTTTCTTTAGTAAAGGTACAAATGTTTATAGCTGTTATAAAGTAAGTTATGGAAAGAAGATGTTTTGCAAATATTCCAGCAAATCAACATGTCATTCTTTAATAAATCATTTCCGTGGTATACAATGAATTACAGAGTAAAACTTCGAGATGTACTATTTATTATTGAAAAATAATAAAGTCCCCATAGATGGTTATTTTCCAACAGTATCATGTTTTATTCCTCATATTAACTATATTAATACTGTGCATCAAAAGGTAAGGAAAAAAAATAAAGTTTGTCCACAGGGCTGCATCGCACCTATGCACTTTATGTCAAATAACTAAAACTTTTATAAACAATTATAAAAACTTTGGGAAAATCGATTTTTATTATTCTTATTCTTCTTATTCTTATTATTTTTGGACTGATATATGTTTGCATGGTAAAATGTTGCTGTTCCTCTATAACAGACAGGTGCTGCGGTCTAAAGTATTCACACATTGGCAGGCAACACAGCATCCTCTGTGGTAGGAGCAAACTATGTGATAATTTATTTTCAAATTGTAAGAAAATTAAAAAAAATGAATATTGAATCTGGATACTTATAAAACCATGACACTAACAGAATCGCAATACAAACTGAATCGGCACCTGATAAATATTGTATTGGCTTGTCTCTGGTGATTTCCATTCCTACAACTTATTAATAAATTACAGTATGTACATAATGAACATCCAATCCTTTGTGCAATAATATACTGTAATCATTTCCACTGAAAAACCACTCTATTTACTGTTACCTGTAACAGGGTGGGTTTGAGTCTGGGTCCTCTCAAGATCTCTTCTCAGGAAGACTTCTCAGGATTTATTTTTGTTGTTATTGTTGTTGATATTTTACTACATTTGGATTTCTGCTCAGCTGCTTTCTGACAATATCTACTGTTAAGATTAATATTTAATTTAATTATTCCAATAGTTGACAGACCCATTGTCATGTCAAGATGACAGATTTTGGTTGCGTTACATGATATGTATATTCTGTTGCAAAGTCTGACTTTTTAGTTCAGCGTAATGAAGACTCTTAAGAACAAACAGGCTGAACAAAATGACAGTCAAAATTATTTGACAAATAAAATCGCCTCTAAAATATGTGAATGAATGGGTTTAGTTCATGTAGCATTATATATAGGAGGATTTTCTTAAAAAAATAGCAGCTTAATCTAACAAATAAATGCAATGTTTTTAAATTTTGATGATCCTATAAAGAGAATTGGATCATGGTTTGAGGTATATTCCCCTACTTTAAGTTAATATAAGACTTAAAAATCTGCTCTTCAAGACAAGCACTGTTTAAAGAGTGTAACTTATAAAACTATAATTACTTCATACATTTGAAACTAAAAACACTCCATTATTACACTATTCTTAATTAAGCTATCCTTATATTTTTATTATTAACATAACTAAGAGAATGGAACCCAAAGTGCCCAAGCTCCAAGAAGACATGTTTGGCCAACGATGGTTTGGAAGCACTGATGTAGTCTAGACTGAGTCCTGACGTCAAACCCAGTGAAGACCTTTGCGATGGACACTGACTATATGCCAGACCTCACCAATGCACTTGTGGCTGATTGGACATATTTTGGAAAGGCACACACAAAGGACCTGTAGTTGTTCTTCTGGAAGGTTCTCCTCTCTCCACAGAGAAATGCTGGAGCTCTTTCAGACTGACCATTGGGTCACCCCTGACCAAGTCCCTTCCCCCCCACGATCGCTCAGTTTGGCTGGGTGGTCCGCTCTAGAAAGAGTCCTGATGGTTCCTAACTTCTTCCACCTATGGATGAAGATGGCCACTGTGTTCATCTGAACCTCCAATGCTGCAGAAATGGTTCTGTACCCTTTCGATACAAACGGGTCTCAGAGGTCTACAGACAATTCCCTGGACTTCATTGGTTTCTTTTGTGCTCTGACTTGCACTGTTAACTGTGGGACCTTATATAGACAGGTGTGCCTTTCTAAATCATGTCCAATCAACTGAATTTACCACTGGGGGACTCCAATCAAGTTGTGGAAACATCTCAAGGATGATCAGTGGAAACAGGACCTGCACCTGAGCTCAGTTGTGAGTGTCTCAGCAAAGACTGTGAATTCTTATGTACATGTGATTTTTTTCACTTTTTATTTTTAATAAATTTGCAAAGATTTTAAACTTCTTTCATGTTGTCTGTAAGGACAGCAGTACTTGATATAACCTAGTAATGCTAACTATTGCTCATGAGTAAAATGTGTAAATCATACATTGTGCTGTCACATACAGTAGGGTTATGCTTCTCATCGCATTGGAAGCCATGTCCTGATAACTCTCATCACGACTGTAGAAGACTTTGCTTGAAATAAAACATCGGCATATTGACTTTGGTGGGTCTTCATGCTTCGCAGCGCTGGTGTATCGACCAGAAGATATCATAGCCCTGGGATCACAAGTAGTACCTGAGAGAGGAAACTGCAGGTTTCCAGAGCAGAAAATCAATACGCTATGAGAGAAAAGGGGCTACAGTCTCACAGTAAAGATTTTTTTTTAAAATCAGAGCTTTGGAGAAACACGTCTATTTTTGTACATGGTGATGAAGTGCTGATGAGGAAAGGCGTCAGCACTGAGGTTAGGGAGCAAAGCCATGCTCTCTTGGCAAAAGAAAAAGATCCTGACTTTTAACTATGGCCGTATTGTTGTCTTCTCTTCATGGTGTATGATAAAATAATTTTTCAATATTTGCTCATTGTTTTATGCAAGCTCTTCAGAGCTTGCCACGCTTTTCAGTTGTTTAATGAACATAATGCACACACCAGTGCTTGAGAATTAGGCACGGACTTGTGATTTAGTTACTACAGCACAAAGGTCGACTATTTGGAGCAAAAGCGATCTCTCTTTAAATCAAAAGATCACTTCTGCAGGAAGTGGTGGGTAAATTGCATTAAACATGCTGCGGTAGGCACTGAACAGTTCATTTCTGAATGAAATCTGTTCATTTCATTGGAATGGATAGGACATGCTGAATCAATTAACCCAAATAATGCAGCTCCTGTAAAATGTAAATAGGAGGCTACTGCATGTGCAGTAATAAATAAATTAGCACATCTGACCACAAATGGAATTTATTTAGGGGTTAAACTGGAAGAAATCTCAGGACAAAGAAAACTAAGCTCTTTCACTTTCAGTTTATGACAAGAACAAAGAAAGTACAAACATTTTAGTGTAAATAGAGTATTAAACATGCAGTTGAAGTCAACATACATTTACATTATGCATCTCAACCAGAGTAAGGGCCCAACAGTGGCTACAGGGTTTGATCTTGGGACCTTCCAATCAACAGGCTTACACCTTAACCATTGAGTTACCCCTGCCCCAAATTCATTAATCATCATGAACCCTGAATCCATCCATCCATCCATTCATCCATCCTAGTCCAAGCAAAGACCGTGGAGGCCAATGATGACCACTGTATTTATTCCTATTCCCTCCGGTCAACACTACGGGCAACTTGGGAACGCCAATTAGCCTAATCTGCATGTCTTTGGACTGTGGGAGGAAACCGGAGAACCTGGAGAAAACCCAACAGGCACAGGTTGAACATGCAAACAGACCCGATGCGGGAATCAAACCCAGGACCTTGAGGTGCAGGGCGACAGTGGCTAAGCCACCGTGCCGCCATGAATCCTGAATATCGTGGCAATTTTTTCCTTTACTTTTCTTTTTACGCGTGTAATGGAAAAATCACATTTTAATCGTGTATTAATTCTGATCTTTGTAGTTAATGTGCCACGTAGACTACAGAAGCTTTAAACCTGTCTGATGAAACAGGACGACAAGGCAGAGAATAGAACAGAAACAAAGTGATTGTAGTTGCTTTTAAATAAATGACCTCTGGTCTGGGTCAGATAAAGAGTCGTGAGTTTGAATGTAGGAACTTCATGTACAGGGCGGTGATTATGTTAGCAGAGATGTTTGTGTATAAAATGGGACAGCTGAGAGAAAGAGATCACCTTTCTCCATGCTGCAATTGTTTGCTTTGTTACTTTGCTTTTACCCAGTGTATGAATTACTTTTCTTTATAATGTTTCCAGAATTTCCACCACACCCTGTGTGTTGTTCCTAAATGTTAATCAGGTTTTCTTTAATTCTAAATGGATGTGCGTTTAACACTGTGACGAAGCTTTATATCCAGTGGACGATTTGGAGCAAAACTCAACAAATTATCGAATTTTACTTCATAAAATAATCATTGATGTATTTTGTATGTAAATGTTGATCTAAACATAACCATACTAAATGTTTATGCATGATGTCACGATGCTATGCAACCTCTTATGTAAATCTTGTGAATACTGGCATATTTATTCAGAATTGCAATGCCTGTTCCTTCATCTTTAACCATTTTCCTATAAAGTGGTGTAGGATGTTCTTACAGGGTGTTAAATACACATCATTACTTATGAGTTAGAGGTTTCGTTGTCTTCCTGTGCATTACGATGGAAGCTGGTGTTCTGCAGACGTACAAACTCGGTGTACGGGCCGTTCCTCTGCAGCAGATCGTCATGGCTGCCCTGCTCCAGCACCTCTCCCCTCCGCAGGAACACCACCGTGTTGGCCATCTCCACGCCGCTCAACTTGTTGGTAATGAGTAGCACTGAGCGACCGTTAGACTTCCTCAGGAGCGCCTGGTGAACCTGCGGGCGAAGCACTTTACATTTAGTCTAATGGGTAATGTACTGTATAACGAGTAATGTGCTAGGTCTGCGCTTTTTTGCAGATATTATAGGGTTTTTTGAAGCGAAGTTGACATTTGTTGAAAATTCCGTAAAAAATAAAATAAAATTCGGTAATGTTAACATTACTTTTCTTATATTATGGTGTTGTATGTAATATAATATAATATACAGTAATATGATATAATATAATATTGGTCAAATTAATTAAATAATTATTTCAAACAAATTGGTATTATTATTATTATTATTATTATTATTATTATTATTAAGTCTACAATAATCCTTGTTGAGTCAAGTTGTCTGGATTTATCTTTATTATTGTGTAATTATTATTATTATTATTATTATTATTATTTTTTTTTTTTAAGACATTTTATCGCTGTACTTTCAGCTTTGAGGATTTGTATTAAGATTTTTCTAAGGTTTAACCAAATACTAAAAAACAGGGATGGAATCACCAAATTCGATTTGTATTGCGATTCTGTAAGTATAATTATTTTATAAATAACCTGATTCAATATAACATATTATTATTAGATTTTTTTTACAGATCTAAAGAAACTTTGCAAGCAAACTGCCTGATAATATGAGAATAGTTTAAAGCTCCCCCTGTAGGATCATAGTGGAATTGCAACATTTTACACCTCAAATGCAAACATACTTTACATACATTTTTTAAGAAAATAGATTTAGGAGACATATCATTCTGAACTGATACACAAAAAATAAATAAGACACTAAATAAATTTTTCCAACCATCTCTACATCGCTACAGCAAGTTTAAAAAGATTATATAGAGATGTATGTTACCGTGTGCTCGCTCTCAGCATCCAGGTCGCTCGTGGAATCATCTAGAATGAGGATCTTTGGGTTCCGGATCATGGCTCTCGCTATGGCAATTCGCTGCTTCTGGCCCCCGGACACTTTACCACCTTTTTCACCGGCATCTAGCAAATACAGGGCAAGACACTGAGAACCGATAGCAATAGCAATGTGTATACAATGAAACCTCGGATTGCAAGTTGTTGAGATTTTTTGTGTCACTGTGACCTTTTATCAGTATAGCCTGTTTAATTGTTAGCATCAACCTGTATCAACCGTCAACCTGTATCTGTTAAGTATTTAACAAATTAAAAATGAATTAGTGTTTGTTTTGCGTAATATTTTTCAGCATCTCCTTTAGGACTCTGTCAGGACTGTTGACATCCTTATTATTATTATTATTTTTTTTAATTATTATTATTATTTTGAGTCTGTCTAATCTATTTGGGCTTCATTCAAATAATTTGCTAGGATTGTATTGATGGAATGAAATTTAAACTGAGACAAAATAGGCATCTTAGTCAAGGGTGCCGTGAAGACGATATAAAGTATGGAGATGAAATATGGATACCATAAAATATAGGAAAAAACAGCATTAAAGCGAAAACAGGAAGCAGGCAGTATACTAAAGGAATAAACATGTGAACCCTTTTCCACTCACCGGTATCGTAACCTTCTGGAAAGTCACTGATGAATTTGTGCGCGTTGGCTAGTTTAGCAGCAGCGTACACCTCTTCATCTGTGGCGTCTGCTTTCCCGTATTTGATGTTCTCCTTGATGGAGCGGGCAAACAGTACAGGCTCCTGGGCGACCACGCTGATCTGGAGAGCAGAACGCAAAACAAGTAGCGTGAAGAAGAGAGACTGGAGCATAAAAACCAACTGC
Organism: Heterobranchus longifilis; assembly: GCA_028570985.1. Taxonomy (NCBI): domain Eukaryota; kingdom Metazoa; phylum Chordata; class Actinopteri; order Siluriformes; family Clariidae; genus Heterobranchus; species Heterobranchus longifilis. Next base: position 10,433,873 of record JAOVVB010000050.1, on the reverse strand, counting down.
ATTATCCTGTATATTCTAAGTGTAGGTATCCATAAAGTAATGGATTATATGAAACATTAGGCTACAGCGAATCAAATCAAATTAATTAGATAATGAAGGTGTAAGAATATCTATTAGTTAAAAACCAGGCTGTAAAAATCATCACAGTGTGCCTTTACAATACATGCTATATGCATGATCATGTGATGCAATTGTGTCGTGTATTAAAAAGAAAAAAAAAATAGACAGGTAGATTTTCTGAAGAAAATGTGAGCGGTGCTTGCTGTGGCAAAACTCAGGGCCTCTGGGCCTTTTATAATGACAGTCTGCGGGATCAGTTGCTAAGGTGCTCTAAAGCGGTTGCTAGGGCGTGGCTTTACAGCTTCACAATGATCCTGAGAAGTTTCAAAGTTCCTATGGAAGTTACCATAGCAGGGAATGCAACTGTGAGCACTTCCTGTTTCAATGGGGCAAATTTGGGCACCTTTTTGAGGCTCAGGGGTACAACTTATACCCTCTGGCACAGCTTGCAAGCCTCTTCAAATGTGGTGAATTTTACATTTCTACAAAATTCTTGCTCTGCACTAGGATCCGTCAAAGTTGGTCTTAATGTTATGCCGTCCCCCCTAGAAACCCCATTGCTTCACAAGCACCACTAATAATAATAATGATAATGATAATATTAAAGCAACCATGTACGCTATTACCTTCTCATGCAGATATTGGTCCTTGTAGCACTGCAGTGGCTCCTCGTCCAGAAAGATCTCGCCCCCCTGGGGTTGGTAGAACCTCTCAAGCAGCCTGACTATCGTGCTTTTTCCTCCATCGGCTGGACCCACCAGAGCGGTGATCTCTCCCGGCTTCAGCTCCAGAGAAACGCCCTAGACGAGTTGAAAAAATATCATGAGTCAAGAGGTCATGCATCAGACGCAGAGACCATGTCGGATTCTCGATTCTGATTGGTCAGAAGGTTTTTCTACAGTATAACTGCAGCTCTGACAGGAATTCTACAAGGTGAATCAGAGGTTAATTTTACATTTAGGAATTTGGCAGACGCCCTTATACTGTAGATCTGAGCAGCTAAGGGCCTTGCTCAAAGGCCCAACAGGAACAACTTGGTGGTTGTGGGATTTGAACTTGGGACCTTCCTAACCGTAGTCCGATGCCTTAACCACTGAGCTACCCCTGACCCCATGTTTATGGTAATATGCCTATTATAGGGATGTTAATTATTAATCATTTATCAATTAATTGATATATTGTAATATTTCTCGGTATCTCCGTATTAGCTCACATATCTTTTAACTTGTAGACATAAGGGGCACACTTGCATTTTAGGCGATGTGTTTTACTGGCCGTTGCCTTGTTATGAGCAGGACTGTCGACATCCTTATTGTTGTTATAAGTTTTTTAACAATTCTGTCGAATCTGTTTGGGCTTCATTTGTTAATTTCACACAAACAATTTGTTAGGATTGTGCTGATGGAGTAACAGAGTTACAGAGACAAAATGGGCTTTTTGTGATGATTAACTAGCTTTTCATGCTATAATACAGTTCGGAATATTGTTTCTATAATAACCACCTACATAGGATGGTTTAAGTTATAGTTTTACCACTGGAGACTCCTTCCAAAAAATGCACAGAAAACATGACTAGATCACCAATTATAAGATTACTTTTTCGTTTTTTAAAAATATATAAAAACCACCAGTGTGTGAGGTATAGAAGTGCTAACATATTACGAGTGCCTTAATATCAAACTGTGGTGTGCAGCCGAAAATAAAGATGACAATTAAGAGGGTGTAAGGGGAGTAAATCAGGTGATACGTGAAACAGGAGCTGAAACTAAACAGAGAGGAACTAATATCCTATTTTTAAAACCATCTAACACCTGCATGTCTCACACCCATACACCTCCACCTTCGTCACCTCAGTGTCATGATAGACGCCAGAGAGACCTTCACATGCAGATGAGGGATCTCAGATAACCGGTTTTCAGCACTCACTTTCAGAACCTTCTCGTCTGGTCTCGTCGGATACGCGAAAGTGACGTCGTTGAAGCGCACGTGACCCATGAGTGTCTCGGGGGCTAAGGAGCCATCAGGAGGAACATCAGGCTTCCTGTCCACGTACTCGAAGATCTTCTCGGAGGCGCCGACGGCTTTCTTCACGCGAGGGTAATAGGACATCATAGCCTGTGGAAACGGTGCGAGAATAATAGAAACGAGCTAAAAGTGCAATCTGGCCAAATGGGAAAAGGGAACAGTGTCGGAATGTTGAACTCAACACCAGCTTTACCTCGACAGCGTGACTGAACTGGAGCTCGTACAGCACGAAAGACACCAGGTCACCACTGCTGACGTCATTGCCTGCCACCAGCTGGCCTCCGTAGTACAGGATGCTCACTTTCAAGGCTAGACTGGACATCTGAGTGGTAAGAAGTGAGCAGGTTATATAAACGGTGCATTACAGAACAGTTTTATACAGCGCAGAATAATTTTTATGTAGTTTTGTTTATTTAAATAAACAAAACATTCTCTCTTACAACCATAAATGCTGTTATTTTTTAAATAATAATAATAATAATAATAATAATAACAATAATAATAATAATAATAAAATCCTTATAAATCTTTATAAGCAACCTATAAAGCTACAAATGTTATGCCCCGAAGACAGGAGAGGTTCAAAGAAGGAAAGAAAGGGATGAGGAAATGGAAAAATGAAAATAGACAGAATAAGAAAAACAAAATAATTTTTTTGTACAAACTTTGATGTATTTTTTTAATTGACTTAGTGCAGGGCACTGGTAGGTGTCAATTCCCACCCAATGCCCAAACCCCAGCCACTGGATCCAGTGCCAGTCCCAAACCCAGATAAAATTGGAGGGATGCATCAGGAAAGGTATCCAGCATAGAACCTGTGCCAAGTTGTGTGCGAATTGGACACTCTGACGGGAGCAGCCGAAAGGCTAACATTTTTGACTCGGCACAAAAACAATTCCAATTTTCAAATGTCAGCATTTCACATAAAAAAAAAAGACAGAAAATACCTTTGAGTATTTATAAAAAAATATTCCGAAAAAAACACTGTTTAGACAAAAAAAGGAAGCTGCCGGATTTTGCATGGAAAAAAGAAGCAGGTGTGACAGTCAGGGTCTTCAGCGTCCAATTCCTCCCTGTCACTAGGAGCCTCCCACATTAAGGCTCCTACTACCACTCAGTCGGGAGGGCTGAAGACTATCACGTGTCCCCTCCAAACCATGTGGCGGCAGCCGACCGCATCTTTTCAAACTGCTCGCTCTGTCGCGGGGGCGCGGATCGTGGGCTGTGAAGAAGGACCCAGGTGCAGGTGGAGGTGCAGATCATGAGCCTCCCAGCTCTTTTGCGGTGCCGCTGTAGTGAGAGTGGGGGTGTTGGAGCTTAGAGGAAAATTTACATTGTATCGTAGCTGGGACACGTGGAAGGTGGGGTGAATGCGTCGCATGGACGAGGGAAGTAAAAGTCGGACGGCGCAAAGGTTGATTAACTTGGTTATTGTAAATGGGCAGATGAAACGTGGAGAGAGCTTGCGTGAAAGTGTCTTTAAAGGGATGTCCCTTGTGGCGAGCATGACTCTGTCTCCTACGTGATACCTGGGGGTCTTGGAGTGATGGCGGTCTGCCTGTCTCTTGTATGACCTGGATGCTTGCAGCAGGGATCGTCTGGCTCGTAACCATGTACGTTTGCAGCGGCAGACAAAATGTTGCACCGAGGGGACCTCTACCTCCTCCTCTTGAGTTGGGAACAGTGGTAGTTGGTAGCCCAGACAACACTAGAACGGAGAGAGCCCTGTGGAAGCAGATGGTAGGGAGTTGTGAGCATACCCGACCCACGGGAGAAACTTACTCTAGGTGGTAGCATCACGAGAGGGCAACTTCCATTGCTTGGTTCTATCGTTCTGTTTGGCTGTTGGATTGGGGATGAAAGCCAGAAGACAGGCTAGGAGAGGCTCCGATGAGTTTACAAAAGGCCCTCCAGAAGCGTGAGGTGAATTGAGGGCCACG
>JAOVVB010000050.1:10400863-10423556 GCA_028570985.1 Heterobranchus longifilis | reverse complement strand
CAATAAAAAAATTTTAAAAAAGTACATATGTTTGCATTTGAGGGGGTAAAATGTTGCCATTCCTCCGGATTAGGTACATGACCAAGTCGATATTCTGATGGACGAATTCAGATTACACAAGTCACCTGCACTGATTGTAAGGCTGCCAGAATTTTCCTAAGTAAAACCATAAGAGATGTCTATTTCAACAGCATGTTGACCAAGTAGTGTACAGGGACTACCATGGGACAGTCAAGCATAGCCAGCGGGGTGATTATGAAATAATCTCAGGCTTAATGTATTCTATTGCTGAAAATGTCTGGAATTGAAAAACAATGTACTGTTGTAATGTAATGTACAGTAATGTAATGATGTACTGTAATACCAAGGCGGTCAACATGATTTATTTTACAATTAAAGGGGTCCTTGGGAACTAAACATTTGAGAACCACTAAACTAACCCACCACATTTAAACACGTTTGTCTTTAAGAAAGCAAATCGAATTTTTTTTTTTTTTCAGGTAGAATGTCAGTTTGATTCGACTTTTGGCCACTGATTTTCAATTTGATTCAATAGCACTAATGTCTATTGTCTGATTTGTCTCACGCAGCTATATTGCATAAAGGTTTTAAAATATTAAAAACTCTTAAAATTACCTAATAAACATTGAAATGATGTGGCGGAAGTAATGCACTAATTGCCTATAACTTCAAAAGAAGTAAAAGGCATATGTATTTAAAGCGAGAGTATTACTTAAGTACAAGTACTTCACAGAATATTCAATTCAAGATTTTATTTGTATAGCAATTTTAACAATAGCCTTTGCCAAAAAGCTTCCAAAAAAAATTTCCCCAAAAAAAAATTCCAAAAAAAAGGGATGCTTTTATTTCCGCACATCTTTAGATCTTTAACTTATTTATAGTCCTATACATACAAGCAAGATCCGTTTCAAAAGTCAAGCTTGTTCATAAGTCCAACAAACACTGTCTAGATGCTAGGATAATAACACAATTGGCTATACACAGTATATACAGTACAGTGTTCTTTAGAATCGTGCAATGTCTGCTATCTTTTCACCTCGCTCCATTCTCTCAATTATTTTCTCTTTTGTCGCTTCTTAGCAGTAACAGCTTCATCACCACTGCTTTTACACTTGCATCCGGACATCCTGGGCTTATACTGCACATGCAGAGGATGCACACTGTGACAATGTACGCCGGACATGTGATCTAACTTTCGTGAACGCATGTTTGTATACTCGAAAGTTCGTATGTCCAGCTTCCAACAAACCTAAATCACCTATTCACTTTATTAGACTCTATTTTCAGGCTGGCTGTAACTGAAAGAGAGGAAATAAACAAGACCTTAAGAAGAATCTCTAAGAACTGAGGTGGGCAACCACTTTAGAAATACTATTGCACAACTGCTCGTCCATAGTTGGTCTTCTCAAACTACACAGTGAATATTGTAGGCTCCCAAATGGTGCAATTGTCTTAAAATGGCAGGAAGGCTTAGAGAGCATTATGCAATTATTAGTGCCATTTAGCACCCCTTGATGTCTTTAGACCATTTTATGACCCATTAACCGTGCTTTAACAGAACAGCTTCATGAGCGCTAATAAGTCAGTAAAACTCTATTATCAGTCATTTGTATTGGCCAACCTGTAATTATTTTAAGTCTTACTCCACGGTTAGGAATTCTGAATTATTGTTTATACTCATTTTTTTACTTTCTATATACTGTATATAGTAAATAAACAATGATATCTATTACTAAAAACAAACAAATTAGTCTCCTGTTCAATATTAACCCTTGTTTCACCTTATAATACTAATTATATATACTGTAATACTATATGCAATACTTTCTATTTATCCATCATTGAGTCATTTTTAGGATTTCCACATACATTAATTACATACGAACTACAACATTTCAGCATAAGGAAAGGAAAGAGGAGGGTGTGGAACCTGCTATCAACTGCAATCCTCAGACTGCAAGGCAGCATTTGACTTGCAACACAGAGACACATTGGGAATCTGCAATCATGCAGCGAGGGAAACAAGAGATCTGGAAAGAAATACAGAGAACTGCTCAGCTCCCTGGATCGCTGATGGATCTGTATGTAAACACCAGCTTGTCTTTGGTAAAGGTCATTTAACACGAAAGAACTTGCTTAAAGTCAGGGCAATGCCGGCAACACATGCTCTAAAGAGACAACAGGATGAGTGACGGATCAGATCATACCTGTAGCACAAAGTTATAGACATAGATTAAGAGGAATATGCACAGGGGCAGGTGCTCCACCCTGGAATCTCTTTCATGTCTGTGTCATGTAATGTTGAGTCGTTTACTATTAAGGCTGCGCAGTATGACAATTTGAAACTGATATTATAATATATAAGCACAATAATGCTTTTTTCTTTTCTTTCTGCGACTGATTTTGCTCATCAATAATCTCTGACTCTATAATGGACTCTTAATAAATGACTCTATAAAAAAAGATATTTTTACCTCATACTGTACCACAGGTATTGAAGGTGTTGATTAATGTTATATAACAGCAGTTAGTTTCTATAGGAACAGCTAATTTACAAAGACTTGTCGATATGGACGGTTTCCTTAAATCCAGAGGAGATGGTTATTGAGCATTTCTGCAAGGAGTCTCCTGTGTCAGTGATTTGCAACATGTCATACGTAAAGTTGTCTGACACGAGAACGTCTTCAGTACTGTATGGTGAACTTTTCTCCTTATTCACCATGACAATCTGTATTTTTTTACATTATTAACTGTATTAAAAACAAGCTGCTGTTATATAACAATATTCAACACCTGTGGTATGAGGTCAAAATATCATGGACCGTTATAGAGAACAAACTGTTATAATGTCCTGTTATAATGTAAGTGATAAAGCAATAAGTAACTAAGCTGTTTTGTGAACACATAAAAATAGTTATCATTAACAAGTGTTATGAGAAGCATAAAATGCTTCAGGATGTGCTGTTATTGAAAAGTAATCATCCTAGTGATTATGATCTTACAACAGAACACTTGGTCCCTACATAATCATCCACCCCAGTTATCATATTACCTCATGGAACATAACTTTTTATTTTATTTTTTTAAGCACACATGAATAGGTGGAAAAGTGAAAAGAAAAAAATTCTATGGCACATCTACAGTGGTGGCCAAAAGTATTGAGACAATTCATTCGTTTTTTTTTTTTTAATAACGATAGTCATGATAATGTTGATAGTCTTTCAGCTGCTCCCATCGAGGGGTCGCCACAGCGGACCATTCGATCCGCACAACAACTTGGCACAGGTTTTATGCCTGATGCCCTTCCTGACGCAACCCTCCCATTTTATCCGGACTTGGGACCAGCACTGCATCCATGATAATAATAAGAGTAATTTGTTATTTTAATGCAATGAAATATCAATATCAAAAAAATTTAATGTCAATCAATATTTAGTATAAAGTCCTTCATTCTTCAAAACCCGCTGGCTCCAACTGGGCACAGAGTCAAAAAGACGTCTGCAGTACTCTGGTGTCATTCGCTCAATCCATGTCTGCTTGATTGCTTTCGAAAGATCATGTACAGAAATTTGCCACTGAAGTTCATAATTTATTTGAGAATTCCCTAGTCTTAGCCATTTTTGTGCAGAAGACAGAATTGACATCCTATAGAATTTTAGTACCCAAGGGAACCTAGTACCTGATAAGCATTAAATAAAGCTTGACTTCCTGGTTAGTACTTTGCCACCACAAGTTTCACCTCGTTCATTTAAAAAATAATAATATTAAATAAAAATAAAAAGAAAGAAAGAAATAAAAAATGGCTCCCGAGTGGGGCAGTGGTAAAAATCACTAGTTTGGTTCCTGGGTGATGCTGTAGCCTCTCGCAGCCGGGGGCCTAGAGAGAGCCGATTGGCTGAGTTCTCTCAGCAGGGTGGGAGCCACTTAGCTCTCACATCAATTACGGCTCCACAGCCATTTATGGGCGTCTGTGAGCTCACGCAAGCGGAAGGAGCGGATAGCACTGTCCTCAGAGTGTATTACGCCGACCCCAATGGTGTGTGAGCGAGCATTTTGGAAAGATGTGGTCGGCTGCTGTCACATCGTGACTGGTGGTAGTAGCCTGAATGTGGAAGCCCCTAGTGATGGGTGGGAATTGGATACAACTAAAAACAATCAAAAAATAAATTAAAAATAAATTAGCGCAAACTTAATTTGAATCCATCAACTAAATCATATAATAATAACAAGTTAAATTTAACATGGATTTTTAGATTTGATAGCAGTGTTAGAACATAGACATCTCAGAGAACAACAGAACCACGTCGCAATTCTGTAGAATTTCAGATTCATAGCAGAGGGTCTACAGATTCTGATGGCAGGTCTAAAGACTTGTACAGAACTGAGTAAAAATTCTATAGGCATTTTTAAAGAGCCCTCATGAATTCTGTAGAATTCTATAGATCTTTAATTCCAGAGTAAAACACGAGCACTCCTTACTACACCATGATGCCAAAAACCCAAGCAGCCAGAGCCCACATGCAGGCTGACGAGCTTTCCTATTTAGAAACGAGAGCCTACGAACCACGAGAATTCTATTAGTGCACTCACTTTAGAGGTCATGTTTTATTAAACTTGAACCAAATTGTGTCAAGATTGCATCATACATATTACAATATCGTCTTCAGCGCAGTAACTTCAGCACAGGATGAAAAATAAAGTTAGTAGAGTAGTACAGACATCTCAGGGACACCAGATGGTCAGTAAGTCCTTTGAAAACGAAAGACATGGTCATTTTAGCAGGGTCACTGATGTCCATCTGATAGACTCTGCAACATGTTCTCTTCCCACGAACTCACCCCATCTGGAGCCTGGTGTCCCTGAACCTCACAATCTGTTTCCAGCCTTAACATGCACTGTCCGGCACAATGCATTGACGAGTCTGTTCCAGGCTGGAAAGAATTTTGGGCATTATTGTGATTTGTGTGTGTAGTGTTGCCACCTGACAGCTCCAAGATCACTGGTTTATGGTTACTGTACTGTCTATTAGTTCCTCAAATGTTCCTTTTGTCCGCGTGTAAGTTTTATAGGTTTTCTGGTTTCTACCGACCTTGCATGTCAAATCATGTTTGTAGCATGTCACATATCAGTAATTTAGTGCAATTAAGGCATGCAGACATGGTCAAGATGGTCTGCTGGAGTTTAAACAGAGCTTCAGGAAGAAAGGTGATTTAAGTGACTTTGAACGTGACATGGTTGCAGGTGCCAAGATGGATTCATCTGAGTATTTCAGAAACTGCTGATTTGCTGAGAATTTCACTCACAACCATCTCGAGGATTTAAAAAGAAGGGTCTGAAGAAAAAAAAAGATCCATTCATCAGTAGTCGTCTGGGAAAGAAAAAATGCTTTGTTGATGCCAGAGGTCAGAGGAGAATGGTCAGGCTGGTTTGAGCTGATATAAATTAACTTTAAATAACTTGTTACAACCGATGTATGCTGAAGAGCATCTCCGAAAGAAGAAAACACACTGCACCTTAAAGCAGATGGTCTACAGCAGCACCAGATGCCACTCCTGTCAGCTAAGGAACAAAAGGAACAATTTGCAGTTAGTTTGCGGCTAGTGGTGGTGTAATTGTGTGGGGATATCTTCTTAGCACACTTTGGGCCCGTTAGTACCAATTGAGCATGGTTTAGATGCCATAGCCTGTCTGAGTATTGTCCATCCCTTTATGAATACAGGATAACTTAGATGTCACAAAGCTAAAGTCATCTTAAACCTCCAAAGTCACCAAATTTCAATCCAACAGAGCACCATTGGAATATGCTGAATCTGCAGCAACTGTGTGAAGCTATCATGTCACTATCTATACCATGAAAAATTAAGGCACTTCTTAAGGCACAAAAAGGGGAATCTAACCAGTACTAGCAAGGTGTGCCTAACTGTATGTGCATTCTTCGTATGTTCAGGGAATGATGGCCTGTTTGCCCCCATTGAAAAGTTTGTAGACCTTTATTATGGTTACAATATCAATTTATAATAAATGTAAAAAAAATGTTTTTTGTTCACCTTACTGTTGCGAAAACCTACAGTACCAAACTGTGACTTCACAACTGAGGTTCCTTCCAAACCATAACTGTTGTGTACCATTAAACCATATATATATTTTGTATAAACACTACACACTGTGTGTAAATCCCAGGAGCTCAGCTATTTCTAAAATACTCCAACCAGCCAGTCTGGCACCTCCAAAGTCACTGATCTCACACTTTCACCCCAGCCTGATGTATAATGTGAACAATTACTAAAGCTCTTGACCTGTATCTGAATTAGTTCATGTATACGCTCAACCAACTTGTGTATACACACTGTGGTACATCGAAGATGTCCAGGCAGAATGTACATTTTGCTTTCTGTAAGGCACATTAAAGGCATTTGATTGCATTCATTGATAAAAAACGATGACAGCAGAACAAATCCTCACCAGGAAATGCGGTCTTTAGTGAAACACAGCAGGGCCTCAACCACTTTCTCTACATTAAATTAATCTATGAAAAGATCTGCACACAGGATAGCAGATTCCCAAAGCAGCTCAATAAGAGCATTGCCTTAATAACATTACAAGTGCAATGTGGTAAATTATATACGCACAAAAGAGCAAGGAATGTAGTATCCATGCTCTTGCTTCCTTTAAAAAGAAGACAATGTACAAAAAGAAATATCTTCTTATTCTAAGACACAGTGCAGTTCTGTATAAGTAAGCAAATTGCTGAATATTTAATAGATCTGATGGAGACCGAATGAGCCACACTGACAACTCCAGCTGACGGAAGGGAGAGAAGAGAGACGGAAAGTAAGTTGAGAAAGCGAGAGGATGCAGAAAGAGAGAGAGAGAGAGAGAGAGAGAGAGAGAGAATGCTATATACTATAACTCAAATTCAGCCAGACTGTACTGAGAGCCACACTGAATGACACATTTGTATTTGTCAGAGCCACTTTCAAAAATTAAACAAATACGTTTAACCTTTATGCAGATAAGGATTTATTTTGACAGAAAAATTTGTATCTGAACTAACAAAATTGGAATACATAACATTTTAGTGGAAACAGTTAAAGGGAAAAATCATATAATATTTTAACTGTACATATTTTTATGAAAAGAATCATTACGAACTTATTGCATGGAGCTGATTTCATGTTAAGTTTAAGCTGTACAACTGTACAGGTATTAGGGCTGTGAATCATAGGTCCGATTCAATTTTGTGGCATTGAGATTTTCAATTCTATTCAATTAAACAGCACTAAGGTTTATTGATTTAGAAGCATTATTACTTACAGGTTTAAAACTACTTAAAGTACTAAATAAACATTTGAATTATATGTAACTTGTGTTGTTAATAGTTTACACAGAGGTGGCTGAAGTATATCCTATATAACTTTATACTTGACTAAAAGTAGAGATACCCTAGGTAAAATACTATTCATGTAAAAAAAAAAAATGAAAAAAAAAGTACTCCAGTTACATTTCTATTTGGGTAAAAGTACTTACCTTTAAATTTTCTTAAGTATTAAAAGTCCTGAGCTTGTATTAGCTTACAGTAGCTTTTAAATCATAGTAAAATAGCCTTTCATTCTCTCTCTCTCTCTCTCTCTCTCTCTGCTTCCCAGCTGTAGTTGTGCTTTTTCATCGCTGTCTGCGACATTTTAAACACCTGCTACATATAACGGAGGGAAGGCAAATCATGCAGTTATACCTAATGCATAATACCTGGCAGGTGGGAATACTACCGCTTCGAATTCTACACATCGTGCACAAATGTAGTGAAGTAGAAAGTACAGTTATTTGTTGCAGTATGTAGTGGAGTAAAAGTAAAATGTACCCACTAATAAAACTTCTTAAGGAAAGTCCTCAAGTAAAGGTAAAGGTATATATCATGTTGTGTACAAAGTGATTATCTTTTTTCTTCCTGCCAATCTTCCGCTCCACACTCGAGTCCAGTAGGTGGCGGTATTGCACCATAAACTCAAAATAAGAACGTGTCGCAAGTATTTTGCGGAAGATTTTGCAAAGAGTTTGTACTTATTGCAAAACCTGTGCTATATTTTCAATGACAATTGTGATTTTAGAGCACTTTACGTTTGTACGTTTACCTACATATGGTACCAATGGATTGAACACACCAACAAAGGTTGACTAAAATGCATAATTGATTTATTCACATAGCACTAACAGTGAGAGTAAAATGATTGCAATCGTCCTTTTTAGACTTTGTACAATAGGAAATGGGATAAAACTACTAGAAGCAATAAAACCCAGACTGATTACAGTTGATCCAGAAACTACCGGATCCATATTTACTGATTTAATGATTACTGATAGTGTGCATGATAATGGGAAATAAAATTTATCCGAAGGGGAAAAAAAACTTCAGGAAATGCAGTCTGTAATTATAGTATTCTGTTTATTTCAGTCATTAAAGTTCTCTGTTCCCTACCTGCTTACGGAGAATAAGGATGCCTTTGTCATTAGATACAGAAACAAACCAGTGCTTGGTTTAAAATCCCTTAAATTCTTGCAGGAGAAAAGGTTACACAGAATTACTGCAGAAAATGCAAAGTGGGTTGCTCCTGTTCTATCATAAACAGGTGAAACAGTATGGACCCGAAGGCCGGAGGTCAAACAAACACCGCTTTGCAAGGTGGAAAAGAAGGTCGCTTTGCCAAGAGTGAGCATTAGCAGACAGCTGTGTGAATGCCTCTGTCGTTAGCTGTCCATGTGCACCGTCTCTCTACTTATCTTGGTTCATTCATGGTGTCACCTGATTTTAACTATCGGGGGCATTAAAAAAATCAATGAATTGTGAAACTCACTGCCAGCAGACTTTTTATTCATTCATCTTCAGTAACAGCTTTATCCTGGTTAGGGTTATGCTGGATCTGCAGTCCATCCCAGAATCACTGGCTGCAAGCCAGGAATACACCCTGGATGGGATGCCATTGTATCCCAGAGGGTGTGATATACACACATATGATAATGGAACTGGTCTGGACAGAAATGATGTGACTCTTAGTCTAATATTTTGTTGCACAACCACTCACTGTAATCAAACGACTACTGTAACTCTCAATGAGACTCTTGTACGTGTCCGAATGGTAGTTTGGACCACACATTGTGAGCAAACTGCTCCATCTGACTCAGGTTTGAAGGTTACCTTCTCCAGACTACAGAAGGCCACTTCAGAATAGTCTAAAGTTTTGTACTTAGCCATTGGTGGTTTTAGCAAAGTCTTTATCCTAGTAGAGAACCAAAGACCAGACCTGTGACTAAGACTGAGCTTCCTCACACTGGGCATTAGGTTTCGCTCCATATTGCCTTGATAGTCTTGAGATTTGATTGTACCCTGCACAGATTCAAGATACCCTGTGAGAGATGCAGCAAAGCAGCCACATAACCGAGACTCCTCCATGTATCGAGGTAGGTTTAGTGTTCTTTTCTTTATAAGCTTTTTGTGTATATGAACATGCAATTGATGTGCCTTGCCAAAAAGCTCTGTCCAAAGGAAGCACGGTGGCTTGTCATTGTGCAAATTGGCAAATTCCAGTATGATTCGCTTTCAACAGTGGTCGTTTTCCATTCAGTCCACTTTTGCTTAAACAGCTGTGGATGGTGAGATCAGTTCACCTTGAATCTCTTTGGAAGTTGTCCTTGGTTGTTTGGTAATTCGAATTATCCTTCTGTTCAATTTGACGTCAAATTTTCCTCTTGCGGCCACGTCCAGACGGCTTGGCTGCAGTCCCATGGATTGTAAACTTCCTAATAATATTTGCAGCTGTAGTCACAGGAACATTAAGCTGCTTGCAGATGGTCTTTCAGCCTTTACCTTTACCATTCTTGTTGATAATTTTTATTCTGATCTCCACAGACAACTTGTCTCATTTGCTTTCTCTGGTCTATGTTATAGTGTGTTACACACCACGATACCAAGCAGCAGAGTGACTACTGATTGCAAGATCGATGACAACTTTAGTTTAACATGTCACCATGGTCACATTATTTTCAATTTGTGCTAGGGGTACCAACTAATTAGTCCAGGCCAGTTTCATTATTATTATTATTATTATTATTATTATTATTGTTGTTGTTGTTTTTAAATCAGAATTAAAAAGCAATGTCTGATTTTCTGATTTTACCTGAGGTTGAATTCACTAATACAGTATTTTACTAACAGTTTATTATATGGAAACTATCCTATGATACTCATCTTTCCAGTTTTAACATTATGTCTTATTTTGCCATAATTTCCACCATAAACTTGGCGCTTACAGGCCACACCAGACACAAACCCTGACTGTATTAATGCAAATGATAAACCATTCTGAGAAGTAAGACATTACAGTAATAGTTATCAGTTGCTGGAAATGTATGTGTAAAACTCATGCGTGTATGATTTTACATCTCTAGAGTACATTACCTCCTTAGGTTGTAGGAAAGGCTGCTCATTTAAGCAGCTCATTTAAGCATTTACATTTTCTGGAACGTATCAGCCGCTTCTCTTTCAATGTGCATGCTTAGAGAATGCTTATATTCATTCATTCATTCATTCATTCCACTTAAGTAATTTCGTTATCCCGGTTAGGGTTACTCGGTATGCAAGGCAGGAATACTCCCAGAATGTGACACCAGTCCATCATGTATACTGTATCTGTATAAGTGTAAGTAATTATAGATCCACAGTAGTTAGTAAACGCAAAGATATTCTACCACAGCCATGAAAACAACAAATCTCTCATTACAAATTACTGAATTTATATTAATACTAACCACCTGAGCTTTTTAACCATTTACAGTTATACATTTTTCCTGAATTGGGCATGCGGTTATTTCCTGTTATCACAAATGTTACAGCCTATCAGTCATTCCCTCATTAAAATTAGAATACAAAAAAACAGCTTGTAATTTTTACAGAGTAGGCAGAAAATGAAGTCCAGAAGACTCCTGTGGTGGAGAAACTCCCCTGAGAAATCTTCACAATATAATCAATTAGCACTTTTTCTTTCTTAAACCCTAAAACTGTAATATTATTTTATTAGGTTGCAACTACGTCTGCTCAAAACACAACATCAGACCAAAGGTGTTTTTGATATATTGATATTATTTGTGATTTATATATATATAAAATATTATAATATCATTGTATATATCAATATATAGTGTATAGCAATAATTTTATTATTAGAATATTTATACAAGTTTTTCTTTGTGTATATGTAGAACATTTATGCCAAATTACAAAACATACAGTTTCACAGAACAAATCTCAGATGTTAAGCGCCGCATACATTGACGTGCTCATAAACTGCAGATGCCGAAGTTTATTGTTTGTTTTTTTTTCTTTCTGACACGTCTAAGTTGATTGATTTGGTACACTGCAGTTATGTATTATTTTATGACTTAAGATAAAAGAAGATAAGAGAAGATATTTCATAGCATTCGTTGTTTGACAAAGCAATATTCAAGTCAAACCAGGACTTTTGATTGAGCAGAACAACAGAACACAGTAATGAATGTAAAAATTACCTTTATCCTCTATATAATTCCCTGCTACACAAATACACTTATCCCAGCATTTCACTAGTGCTTGGATACCTTCACGACAGAAAGTTTTCTCAGTACGCCGGAGCCATTATTGGACTGCTTGCTTTACATCCGAAAGGCTGGCCACCCAGGAACTCCTTTAATGGCCCAAATATGTAAAAATGGCTCAGAGTGAAGTCAGGACTATATGAGAGATGCGGCAATAACTCCCAGCCAAGTTCCTGTAACGTGCAAGTGGTTTTGTATGCATCCCTTCTGCAATTTAGAGACAAATTATACATTAATTTTGAAAGATCAGCCATTCTCCTAGCTGAATTTTTATGTGCACGACTGCAATGAGCTCCTAGCCATCTTAGCCTGGATTGTCATTCACATACATACAGCCTTGTTTGAACAGTTTGCATTAATAAAATGTTTTACTGTTGCCAAGTGTCTAATCACCACACTGTGTTTCTTTGCTCCTGTTTACGCAATCATTCACAAGAAATTGCATCACATGTCCTGCTTTGACTTGAACACCGCTTGCATGTGCATTTACTAGCATCACCAGCGGGGTTCCTCGTGGACCAGTGGCTAGCATGGTCAGGAAACCAAAAAATAGCACAGGCAGTATGAGAACTCAATGACGGATTTCAGTTGAGCTAGTGTATATACTGTAAATAAACGTTTTAAAGTTACATTTGCAACACGGTTCAGTCAACGTTATCCCAGTCAACATTGGTCCAACGTTATATCACTGAAGTGATTCTAACTTTCAAAAACAAGGGTGTTCCACAATCCGTAATAACGCTGCCAAATTAGGGTTGTCACAACATGCTGACAATCCAAAATTCCTGCTGGGTTTATTGCATGTGTGCCATATGCATGTGCGCCATGAAAATCCCTTTAAAATAGCTGTTAATAAAGAAACATTAACCTATCTGAATGTTGTTAGTCTTTCAGCTGCTCCCATTCGAGGGGTCACCGCAGTGCACCATCCTATACACACACAACTTGACACAGATTTGCCCTTTTGATGCAACCCTCCCATTTTATCCGGGCTTGGGACCGGCACAGCATCCGGTAGCTTGGGTTTGTCCATTGGGTGGGAATCGAACCTGGGCCCATCCACGTGGCAGGAGAAAAACCAAGCAATGAACCACCAATGCCCATTCCCTATCTGAATGGGGTTAATACTTTATTAATACCTAATTAGAGTCAAAACTACTTACAAAGCTGATGTTATAAACAATTAGGCCAGAAGAATTTAACAGCGCTGTGCTAGAAACGTGTGTACAGTTAATAAAGTGATTTTCGTAGGCAGAGTTCTCGGACCACACACACACACACACACACACAGAGTACTAATGTTCTGCTTCATTTGTAGCTGCAGTGTGAAGCCCCGCCCACAGGCGCTCTTTCTTTCTTTCTTTTCTGCAGCTCACATTTCCCCGTTTTTAGACATCTTCAGCGTGAACTCAACATTTTTCAGAGCAGTCTGGGTCTGAGATGACCTTCCCTGCTGCACTGGTGACCAGTGGACTGAGTGCTTGTGAGTTTCCGATGCTCTTCACACTGCTCACTCGGTTCTAAGGCTGCCTTCAAAGCCGCATTGTGCCACAGCGAGCCTCCAACGGTAACAAGCAAATCAGTGCTGATAATGTTTATGTTGATAATTCATGCATAGACTTATTATATTTAATCTTCATTCAAACGCTTGAGGAAGAAGAAGACGCGGATGTAGCGTGCATTTTTTTAGAGCATCACTCGCTCGTGCACTCGCACGTTTTAATGGCAATCCAATCTAAAGGCCTAAAAAAATATACTAGACGAAACGTCTTATAATAACAATTTTAAAAAAACACCAATGCACCAACTTAGTAGTCTGTGTGTGATTTGATACTGAAATGATTATCAAAGCTCGACTGACTTTCCAGAACCACGCACGCGGAGTTAATTGTATGGGGTTCAGATGCACGCGAGTAGTCCTAATTAGCGCGAGCGCGCGGCCCCTCCTCCTGGACACGCGCGGAAAACGCAAGGTTAAATAAGTCCACGCATGTGTGGACAAAACGTAAAGCAGAGCATGCACGGATGCACTGTTTCATTTCCTAATAATAATAATAATAATAATAATAATAATGCGCAAGGCCCATGGCATGCGCGTTTGGTAGTGCAATCAAAACAGAGTAGCATGGCGCCTGCAAAGAATACGCGATTGCATGGATTTATAATACCAATGACTGCAGGGAGAACAGACTACACCATGCAATATGCCGAGAATATATCCGAGCACACAATCAGTCTGCCCCAACGCTGCTGTGCACAGACTGCAACTCATACTGTGGTGTCTCCTGCATGCTGGACAGGCTTCCGTCTCGGATTGGTTAATCTAATGCATTTCTGCATTAACATTTCAATGCGATACGTGCCCAGGATGCATTTAAAGAGCGCTTCGATCTTAAATTGCACGTGAAATGCGCTGGTGTACAGATGAAAGGTGATGGAGCTGGAGGCGCTGCTACACGCCTTGTGTCTGGGCGCTGCTCATGGCCTCACACAAGACAAGACAGCAGGATAAGGCGCAGGATCAATCAGGATGGACGAATGGAACGAAAGACTTTGAACTTGTATGCAAGTTATGCATTGAATCCGAGGATTGAAGAAGGAAAACAATAACAAATAAAAACAAATGCACACCTTGTCACGTTTCCCCACTGTTTGTTTTTAACTCAAATACAACAATAATGATGCTGATGATAACAATAACGTAGTAATGCCGTGTGTGCGTTTTCTATATGTGTTTTTATATATATATATGTTTTTTTGTTTTGTTTTTTAAAGAAAACATACAAAATGCTGCTCTTGCACTCACCTTGAGCTGTCGTTCCCCGGGTGCTGAAAACGCTTGCTATCAAAGTGGCCACATACCAAATCATAGTACTGTCGCCGACCAGAAATAACAGCTCAGCGTGGCCCTTGCAATATTTTGCACATAGTCGATTTCTGCGCACCGCACCGCACCGTTCTCTCGTTATTCATATCATATTCCCCGTTCTTTCTTTCTCTCTCTATCTCTTTCTTTCTTTCTTTCCGGCGTCTCCCTTCATTCTTGCCCCTGCCCGCCTTTCTTATGGCATCCTCATCATCATCATCATCATCATCATCCTCTTCCTCATCCTCCCCCCGGACACCTGCACCAACACACTCGTGGAAGACGGAGACGCTTCTCAAGCGCGACGCGAACCCCAGTGCGGGAATTCAGACGGCGGCTCCGCCCACGCCGCGCTTCCATTCGCTCCCGCAGCAGCGCTGGAGTGGGAAATGCAGCCGCAGACCACGCCCCTGTTACCTTTTGATTGGCTGACGTGTCGAGCAGTCGGGAAGTGTATTGGTTAATTGTGTGCGTAATCCCGAACGCGGTTACTCAAGGTGAGTTGGAGCGTGCTGGTGTAGCGGAGAGGAGAGGAGGAGAGGAGAGTGGTGCAGCCGCAGTATCATGCGCACAGATGAGCCATGCATGCACAGCTTAGCACGTTTCCGCTTATCAGCTCTGGGTGGAGGAGCCTGGGGCTGAAAATTAGGCTGACACAGCTATCACTGCAAGGAGAAAAAAAAACTCTTTATATCTGATTGTGAATCTGTATAGTCACCAAACTTTCAGCTGATCCTCTCACTTGAAGCATATCAAAACTTTGTGTTTTCTATTTTGAAAAAAAAAAAGTTTTTTGTAAGGTTATACAGTATGTTCATAGAGTTAAAAGTGAGACATTTCCCTTTCCCATAACCTTAACAAAGTTAACAAAAAGATTTTAAGAATTTAAAAATACTGCATATTTGTATATTTTTATAATCATATACAATCTAGTGGAGATTTACTACTAAGGAGACATATCAATAGCACCATCCTTAAAAGTTGCATCATACGTTTTTTTTTCTTTCAGTCATTCATCTTCAGAAACCTCTTTATCCTGGTCAACCCGTCCCAAAAACACTGGGTGCCCAGTAAGACACCCTGGCTTAATGCGATGCAGTTCATGCCAAATGCGCCATACGGACATGACTGGCATATTTTTAGGAGATGGAAAGAAACCAGAAAACATGTAGAAAACCTATGAGGAGAAGATTGAACACAGCTTTAAACCAAACTTAATCACACGAGCGCCGAAGTGTGAGGAACTTTACCCACTGTGCCGACAGGAATACAGATTTGTTGTTAATTTTCTCGTACAATCGGAAGGTACCAAGCAAATCAAGAAATGTAAAAATGGATAAGGAAATAAATTACTGTGCATGTTGCTTATATATAGTAAACAATCACATTATCACACTGTTAAGAATTTTGGATAATAGGTTTTTTTTGTTTCACAAAAAATAAAAATTCGTATTATGTACACTTTCTTTTTTACATGCATGTCAGTTACAGCAGCGGTAATTCAAAGCATACTGTGATCTCGTCCTTTTGGTCTAAATTAATATTCCATGTATGTACATTTAATCCAGTAGCTTGGTGCTGCCGTTTAGAGAAACAAATGTAGTCCAGGCAGACAGAGTTAAATTCAGTTCAGGTTTTGGGTGTTATTCCAATTTTATAAAACAAAGCATGTGTTATTTGGGGATGTATTTATGTATTGCACCCTTCTATATTTATATTTATCTGCATTTAATTTAAAATACAAGTTGGAGCACACAGCAACACATTTATGGTGTTTGGATTTAAAAGTATGAAATTTTTAATTATTATGTATGCTTTCTTTCTACACAGGGCAAACTATGGCAAAAGAAAGTAAGTAGTAAAATGAGTTTTTGTGTAAGGTGTAATTAAATTTGAATTCCTAATATTTTTTGATTTTCACGGCATTTGGGGTCCAAATTAAAATTGTCACATTTTGTTAGATTTGTCACGTACACAACCATACATATGCAGTGAAATTAATTCTGTACTAGAATCCTGTCTTGCCAGTTGGAGGCCTGGGTTTGGTTCCTAGCCAGTGCACCAAAACTGAGATTGCAGTGCACTCATAGTGTTTGGTCCAAGCCTTTATAAAAAAAAATTGCCAGTGCGCATAAGGAAAGGTACCCAGCATAAAACCTTTGCCTGAATCAAAATATATAGAAAGGAATTTCTGTTGTGGCTACCCCTAACGGGAGCAGCTAAAAGAAGGACAACAGCTATTCTTATATTTTGATTTTCTTTCTTTTTTTTTTTTTGACACTACAGTCTCCTCAACTAAGGAGAGGGAGAAGTATAATTCCCTGACAATGCTCTGTATTGTGTTAATCCCACAGAGATGCAGAAGATTCCCATGAGAAGCCACTTATCAAAGATAATGAATGTGCTGAAAAAACATGATGGACAGTGATAAACTGCACTATTTTCAAATGGGAATTCACAGCTCTGTACAATGTCTTCTGCACATCACATTAATCATTTTTAATTAGACATGATTCTTCCACAAATCAGAAAGGTTTGTACAAATTACATAGTCCAACTATTATATATAGATGTATAATAATGTCACCAATTTCCTGCTTTTAGGGAACCTTGCTTTTTAGGAGCCTTGTCTCCTGGACAGCACCACTTCAGTCTGTTACACATGCAAATTATTAATTTTATCGTCACAACTTAAATGATCACGTCATGATGAGGTTTGATTTAAGTTCCATCCAATTCCAGTGTGTTATTCCCTATTCACACTGAACCAAAGCCAGTGTATAAACCTGCACATGTCAACAAAGGCTTATAAACACACAAACAGGCTATCTTAACAATAAACTCCAGCAAACACACTCATACACATGCATTTCAATTACAGCAGCTGTCTTCAAAACATACTGTGATCTCCCCCCTGGGGTTTGGAATGATATTCCACGTATGTTCATTTAGTCTATAAGCTTGCCTCTGGTGCTGCCAGATAGAGAACCAAATGTAGTCTGAATTAAATTCAGTTCAGGTTTTGGGTGTATTCCAATTTTATAAAACAAAGCATATGTGTTATTTGAGGAATATATTTATGTATTGCACCTTTAATTATTTAGCACTTTCTCACTCACTCAATCACTGGCTATATCCAAGGAAACTTGGGGCACGAGGAGGGGTGCACCCTGGACAGGGTGCCAATCCATCGCAGGGCACACACATACACACTACGGGCAATTTGTGAACGCCAATTAACCTAATGTCTTTGAACTGTGGGAGGAAATCGGAGTACCCGGAGAAAACCCACCAATGCTCTATGCACACAGAGACGGGAATCAAACCTGGGCAGGAATCGAACCTGGACCCTGAAGGCGCAAGACAACAATGCTAACCACTAAGCCACAGTGCCACTCACCTTAATTATTTATATTCATCTGAGTGGTGATGAAACATTTGAATGTTGAAAATGCTTTAAACAAGGTTATATATTCATAAAAGACAATCCTGGGCCAAGGATGGGCCCACTGCAGTCAGTGAGTGGAATGCCTGATACTTGGAAATCCTCACCATCTTGCAGAAGAGACACAGCTGTCTGTGGAAACTGTATACACAACCATTTACAAACACCACTTGTGCAATTCAGAAATTTGACTGGGAGTTATTGCCACATCCTCCATATAGTCCTGACCTCTATTCAAGCCATTTCCACATGTTTGAGCCACTAAAAAAGTTTCTGTGAGGCCAGTGTATCAGAGGAGAAGCGGGCAGTCAGCTCATGGCTCCAGCATACTGAGAAAACTTTCTACTTTGAAAGTGAAATGCTGGGATAAGTGCATTAGTGTTGCAGGGGATTATATAGTGAAATAAAGATACTTTTAACTATCATAACTGTTTTCTCTTATTCTACACAATCAAAAGTCCCGGTTTGACTTGAACCCTGTACAATAAAACTTTTAGGATAATGTAATGAATTTAGGTTAAGAGAGACAAATTCAAACCAGGGCCAATACTCAACTTTGTATTCACTTCAGTTTATGCTTTGATGGGGTGTGGAGGAGCCTTGCATTGATTTGCTGTATAGAGAACTAGGTGCAAGGTCATTCCCTTCGATAGACATTTTCATTTCTAAAGCACTGCTCACCCTCAGAGATGCTGAAACATCAGCTCCCAGATTAAGAAGAGTGTGCCTCTGCGGAAATAACCCCTAATAATTGCAGGACTGGTTTTCTCTAGACACATGCATGACATATTTACTGTACACACAACTTTATAAAGAGATAGAACACTCAAATTTTTGAATATAGATTAATTTTTTTTATTTATATATCACTTTTAATAATGGTCATTGTCACAAAGCAGCTTTACTGAATCGAAAAGAAAATGATCAAAATGTGTATGAAATGTGAGAAAATATGTTTGAATTATAATGATCAGATTGTCCATGATAAGCAAGCCGAGGGTGATGGGGGCAAGGAAAACTCCCTTGCTGAGATGGCAGTAACCTTGAGAGGAACCAGCCCCACCGGGACCCATCCTCTCAATATGCTGGAGCCATGAGCTGACTGCCCGCTTCTCCTCTGAAACGCTGGCCTCCCAGAAACTTTTTTAGTGGCACAAACATGTGGAAATGGTTTGGATGATAATAGATAGCAGGAATTGTTTTGCAGTCATACAGTGTGTTAGGCTGCTGAAAGTTTAATAAAACAGATGTGTGTTTAAGTTAATATGGAGACTCAGGTACAACACTGTAGGGAATTCCAGTCCTGAACTATTGAGCGACAGCAGTCACAAGTCCTCAAAGAACAGCTGGTATATGGTTTTTGTCACATTTCCTCTGTCTAGGTTTCATAGCTGCAGTTCATGTAGTCCATACACCCTCCACACACTATGCATAATGTCTGTTAGGACAGCTTGAGGTTTCTGACTGTAAATATTTATAAAAGACTGTAATTTCAGCCATCTGCTGTCCCAAACACAAACCCAGCCCTCAGATACTATGCTTTAATTTGATTTGATTGGGAGTCTAAAAAAATTGAAAAAGAATTGTGTGAATTATGCATTGCACTAGAATATGTATATGAGAATTATACAACTAACAGGATATTTGTGTAGTTTTCTAGCAAGTCTCCAGTGCACAGATTTCCTCCACTTTTTTTTTTTCCAAAGGGATCCTGGGGTTGTCCTTTTGTCCTTCTCCCTCCTGTAGAAGCTTAGATGAAAGTAAACATCCAGCTTTCTAATTCTCATGCTTTTCAAGCTCAAGTCCTTGGCACTTTTCTCTTCTCGGGTAAGATTACAGAGCTGCAAAATGATTCCAAGAGAAAAAAAAAATCTCAAGGGAAGCTCATGCTAAAAGTGATTGTGGGCATATTTGTGAAAGCATCTGTAAACATTTTAACATCGCTATAACATCGCTATTCCCTAAATGTGTTGATACATGAGAACAGAAGGACTTTTGGGTGTAATAGGAGGGCTTTACTTTGGCTCTTTCGAAAATCTTGGTCACAATCCACAGCACGAGACCAGATTATAGGCAGCCACAGTATCATCATAGGCAAATCCAAAACATGCACAAACTAGGTCAAAATCAGGAAAGACAAGAACTAGGAGTAAACAGGACTTATGTGGTAAATAAAACACTGAAGGACTTGATAAAAAAGTTGCACAGGTGATGTAGACAGACAGGTATATCCATATTACTTGTCATGTTTACAGAGCACAAATCTGTTGTGATAAACTGAAAAAAAGCTAATATACACTGTTCAGCCATAACATTATGACCACATGCCCAATATTGAGTGGGTTGCCATTTTACCCCCAAAACAATGATGCACTGTGTGTTCTGACACATTTCTATCAGAACCAGAATTTAACCTTTGTTGCAAAGCAGCTTTACAGAATCAAGTATAAAATGAAAAATGATGGAAATGTGTACGAAATGTCAGAAAATGTGTACTGTATGAATCAAAATGATCAGTTTGTCCCTGATGAGCAAGCAAGAAGAGTGAAAACTAATACCATGCTTACTAATTACGTAGCCCAGGGAAAGCATGTAAAGAGAAGATGGCAGTAGGCCTTAAACGAACCCTGTGGAACACCAAACTTCACATGAGAAAATGCAGAATAGTCACCATTTAAATTTACAAACATATTAGGCAGCAAGTTTTTCCTTTCCTTTTTCCTGACAAGTGCCAAATTGTGATGGCTAGACCACTGGGTCAGGGTAACTTTAGAACTAATTGATGTAGTATGTAGGGAGCAAAGGCTGAAGTTGTTTAAAATGTGTCAGAACACAGAGTGCATTAACATTTTGGTGCAAAAGAGGGGACCTACTTACTGTAACATTATGGTTACATCAATGTATACAGCAATGTGTGAATACGTGCATATACAATGTTTTATAACTATAATTGGTGCAAAACAAATTAAAATAATAAGGAATAGCAATTAGGTAAAGAAATATAAATTTGCATGGGATAACTTTCAGTTCAGGTTAAACCTAGTAAACCTATAGGTAAATTCAAAATTAAAATTTAAATTATAATTAGATTCTAATTTTATTTGTCACATACACAGTAACACACAGTATGATATGAAGTGAAATGCTTATACGGTTGCTGATGACCTCAAGATTTCAAAAAGAACATTTCAGTGTGAAATAAGCAAAAGAAGAGAATTAAGACTTAAAAGACTCATGGACAGTGTTAGTATAAACTATAAAACATAAATAGGTTTGTAATAAAAGTGGCTAATTATAATAGATAAAGATTTTGACATTTTCATAAGATTGACTCCAAATCCTACCAAAAAAGTTAATAAATAACTTTACATAAACTAAATTTATTCCTTGGCGGCAGAGTGGCGTAGTGGTAAGTACTGTCCGGGCCCAGGTTCGATTCCCGACCTCAAGTCTGGGTGCATGGAGGTTGCATGTCCCCCCCTTGGGGGGTTTCCTCCGGATACTCCGGTTTCCTTCCTCAGTCCACAAAACATGGAGATTAGGCTAACTGGCTTTCCAAAGTTGCCTGTAGTGTGTAAATGAGCATGTGTGAATGTTGTAAAAATGGGAATAAATACAATGGTCACCATTGGCCTCAACGTTCCCTAGTTGGAGTACAGAGGTCCCTAGATGTCTGGATGGAAACAACCTTACAGTGTTCAGAACCATTTGACTGACATATTTTTGAACTGCAAAAGCTTAAAAGGTATAAAAAGATGTCACTTCTTATTATACTTTTTTTTTTTTCAAACATTGTCATACTTTTATTCTTTAATGCAGTTAAATCCGTTTAAACAGGTCAGCCTTGTGTTCACAGGTGAGCTGCTACTACTGCACTCTAAAAGGGCTCCATCAGTTGAGCCTAGGAGAAAATCCCCTGTTACCAGGCAACCAAACACACCATGAAACACGGTGAAGGAGAAGTGTATTAATTGCCTCCTGAAACGGTGGTATGATGGAACAAACCTAATGGCACAGCAAATTGGCATTAGTTGCAATTGAAAGGCAAATGCAAGATTGCTTAAGCGAAAGGGGCTGAGAATGGCAATAAATCTTGTGCATGGCAAATATTAGAACATCTCAGTGGGATTATTATTGGCCCAATGTGTACCTAATTCATAATGACCCTTAAAACAACCTGACAGGAAGAGGCATGCCCAAATATCCATAATTAAATCTCTAATCCTTTACAACCTGTAATGATGCATCCCATAATAGGCCAGTCAGGTTAATAAGAATGTTCAGCAAATATTTACACTCTTAGAATCATGGAGCAAGCTGTTGCTGTGGTTGCATTATCAACATTTCAACAGTGTGGCCTAGAGGATCGGTTAGTTCTTTTCCATTAATAGCAGCACTATTCAGTTTCCTACTTTAACTTGCAGATGCCCCCGGACAAACCCCAAGACCTATTAATCCTCCAATCCCCACACATCCTACCACCATCCCTTGCCAAAATATCTTGTCATGGTTTCATGATGGGATTGTATTTTAATGACATGATAATATAACCATGTAGTGGAGGTTAAAAATCATACAAAAATTTAACCTAGAATCAGATGTCCTTCCAACACCTTTAAAAGGACAAGACAAAAGAAATGAGCAGGGAACTTGTCAAGATACCTATAGCAACATTAAAGAAGCTGGAGATACAGTATATCTGGCAAGTAATTGTCACTACTTTTATATATATAGGCTAT
>JAOVVB010000050.1:10378402-10392717 GCA_028570985.1 Heterobranchus longifilis | reverse complement strand
GAAATATTCTCATTTACATGAAAAATTAGATGCTCCCCTGTCGTCCTGTCGTTTTTAATTTGTCAGATTGTTCTTTTATGTGGTGTTTGTAGAATTAAAAAAAAACATATGTAACGTAATTCAGATGTAAGATTTGAACAGTATTCAACCATTGTGAAGTTACGATTTACTTAATTTCTGTAAATTAGATGACAACATTACTCAGGAGTTTGAATGAAGTGACAATTTCTGTACATTGTTAAAGTTTTAGCGATTCTATTTGTTTTATTTAATAAAGATGTTGTTATAGATAGAACATGTTATGGAACATGTTTCAGCCTCTGTTATTAGTTCAGTTCTTAACTCTGGTTAAAGATAGTGAGTGAGTGAGTGTGTGCGTGTGTGTGTGTTCTGAGTTCCCCACAATGAATCATTCGTTCATCTCCTATACCGTTTATCCATATTAACTTAAACACAGTGACAGTGAACTTCCAGCTGCCTAACACTTAGTATGACTGCAATTCAATCTCTGCTATCCGTTATCACCCAAATAAGGATGGGTTCCCTGTTGTGTCTGGTTCCTCTCAAGGTTTTGTCAGATTGTTCTTTTATGTGGTGTTGGTGGAATAATAATAATATTATTATTATTATTATTAAACAGTTGTAACATACTTCTGATGTCAGATTTGAACAGTTTTAATAGTATTGTAAAGTTACAATGTACTTATTTTCTGTAAATTAGATGAGAACATTACTCAGGAGTTTGAAAGAAATGACAATTTCTGTACATTGTTAGAGTAGGGCACACACACACACACTCACACACACTTACTACGGGCAATTTGGGAACACCCATTAGCCTAATCTGCACGTCTTTGTGAACTGTGAATCCAACCGTCTACTTTGGAGGTATGAGGTGACAATGCTAACCACTAAGCCACTGTGCGCCTCGGACATAAGCACTTACTCAAATATAAAAAGAAAGAATGAATGAATCAAAGAACGAATGTACACGTATAGGCGTTTAAACAGCGTTACTCTAAAACCTCCCTGAGACTTTTATTATGAAGTTTCGCACCAAAGTCAACGTTTCCCGGAAGTGTCTAGCATAAGGGACGAACTCCAAACTGATCTTTACTGTATCTAGAAGTGCACTACAAAGTACTTGTCAGAACCTCTTCTGTAACCCTAAGTAGTGCACAAATCACCCTATATGGATTCATTTGGGATTTAGCCTGCGAAATAGGTAGTTGTTAAAACACTTCAACCGACGCTTGAGAAGAAATGAAAAACGTTTTGCTACACAGGTATTGTTATTATTATTATTATTATTATAATAAATAATGTCCTCAGCATCTGAAATTGCATCAAAAGCTGTTAATGTCTGCTACCCAGCTTGCTAACTAAAGTTAGTTTTTGGTGAGTTGTGATTTGGCGTTAACTCCCCTGTTCTGATATGTAAATAAAACACACATTAGGTTGTGTGTTTGTGCGCACTGTTTTAAACTCGTCTGTATTAGTGTAACTGTGTTAGTGTTTTGTTTACTTTCAGCTAGTCAGAACTTCCGTGCTACAATTGTTTCGCAAGATAACCGCAGGGAGTGAGTGAGAGAGAGAGAGAGAGAGAGAGAGAGATGAGCTTTTTCGGCTTTGGCCAAAGCGCAGACCTCGACATAGTGCTGAACGACGCCGAGACACGGAAGAAAGTCGAGCACAAGAGCGAAGATGGCAAAAGGGACAAGTACTTCCTCTTCTATGACGGCGAGACAGTGAGTGGAAAAGTCAACATCACACTGAAAAACCCGGGAAAGAGACTCGAGCATTATGGCATCAAGATCGAGTTCCTGGGTCAGATTGGTGAGAGATCTCCTCCTCTTTTCTCTCTACACACCCATCTGTTAAAGTGTTTGATTGTGTAACTCTGTGTGTGTGTGTGTGTGTGTGTAGAGCTGTACTATGACAGAGGCAACCACCATGAGTTTGTCTCCCTGGTTAAGGATCTGGCCCAACCTGGAGAACTTTCCAGCTCGCAGTCTTTCAACTTCGAGTTTTCCCATGTCGAGAAGCCATACGAAGCGTACACCGGCCAGAACGTCAAACTCAGGTAAACCACACACGCGTACACCTTTACACACTCCTTTCAGCTAGTCCGTTCGGAAAGGACTTGTTGTGCTTTCATTATGTCTCGCCATTGTGTCTGAAACGCACTGAGATGGATCGGGGATTGTTTTTAGCATTTTTGGAAGGAGTCTCGAATTTCAGTGTTTTCTGACAGTCAGATTTGCCATGGGAAAGTCATTCCTCCTCGTGCTGTAGTTGTGACTGCAGAACTGTATCATGTGCGACCTTCCATTATGTGGATTTGTTTTATTCCTGCATTACTGTCTGTGATGTGCAGGTACTTCCTCCGTGCGACTATAAGCCGTAGACTGACCAACATCACCAAGGAACTGGATGTCGTAGTGCACACGCTGTCCTCTTATCCTGAGTTAAACTCGTCCATTAAGATGGAGGTTGGCATTGAAGACTGCCTGCACATTGAGTTTGAGTATAACAAATCCAAGTAAGTATGCCATTACCATTGCAGATTTATATTTGAATACTGTATTTTTACAGCAGGTTAAAGCTGTTAATATCTTTTAGTGATGATCAGGGTCCTGAGAAACCCACTTTTCTGTTTCTTTTTTTTGTAGATATCACTTGAAGGATGTGATTGTGGGGAAGATCTACTTCCTTCTTGTGAGGATAAAAATAAAGCACATGGAGATTGATATAATAAAGCGAGAGATAACAGGCACAGGACCCAGCGTATATCACGAAAACGAAACCATCGCCAAATATGAGATTATGGATGGAGCACCAGCGAGAGGTAAAGCAAATGTGTTTTAGCCTGATGTTCAATATAATTTTTTTTGAAAATGGTGGTGAGTGGTGGCCTGGAAGGGAAAGTCCTTCATCGGATAAAATTTGGAGCTTTTGTACTAATATACTAGTATAGTGCAACTCTAGAGTTGTTACAGAACTGAACGTTTCTCTTTCAAAGAGCCTTTATATCAAAAATAAGAAAACGAGAAATTTGCAGTTAACGATTCTATTCTTACTGTGGCGCAGGAACTCCTTATTCACTGCCTAGCCAAAAAAAGTTGCACACACTAACTTTGAGTCATGGAATATGCCTGTGCCATCAGGGAAGGGGAAAAAATGCATAGATGGTATAATCTGGTCATTCAGGTCGTCAGCTGACTTCATTTTATTGCCTCATAACTTTGCTGAGTCTAGATCCGCCCAACTGAAGCAACCCCCAATTCATAACACCGCCTTCTTAGGCTTGGACTGATGGGTGCATCACTTCATGCTGTTGACTTCTTACCCCGATGCACCCATGGTATAGGGTCAATCTGGACTCATCAGACCACATGGCCTTTTTCCATCGCTCCAAAGTCCAATCTTTATGCTCCCTAGCAAACTGAAGTATTTTTTGATTATTCTCACTTACAAATGGTTTTATTATGGCCACAGAGAACTCTCAGGATTGGGACTAAATAGTTGTTCTTAAATGCTTGATGAAGTCTCTCAGATTTTGAAATATTTTCTGACCACATTTCTCCTTCCAGGTTTTAATAACGTGTTAGACGTTCGTAATCCAAGTCAATACTTTTAGCGTTTTTCTTTGCTTGATGCAGGCCAATATTTAGACCTTTCTCAAACAGGGGAAACGGGGGTGTTAAACTGGTTCTGTCTTTGCAGGGAGATGGCCTAGGCAAGATTAACAAGTTGAACTTGACATCAAAGTACACAGACAAGGCTGTTCCACTAACAAGTCAAACTGTTGTGTATGCCAAAATACCATTAAATTATATATTTTAAATATGAAGGAAGTTATTGAAGAAAAACTAGTTGTGAACTTTTTTGGATCATTTCCAAAATGTAATCAGCTCATGATGTGTTTACATGGGCCATAATATTACACTCACAATGGAATAATGGCTCAATCAGATAAAATAAAAGTAAACACCTTAATCAGAACAGTTGGACCTTAGGTGATGGGAACATTTGGTGATGCAATGAGTTTCTGAGAAGGAAGGTTAACTTCTGTTTAGGAAGATTTAAATCTTGATCAGTAAACTCTGTGAGAGCAACTTTCTCCCGATCTTTACTTCTGACTTTCATCAATTGGGTCTTTGGCCAAGGAAAGGGCACTGACTGGCTCATATTACACATGCAACCAATCACGGTAAGCCTATCCTAGATTCTAGCAGATCCACTTTGCATAAATCAAGAAAAGTTCTATTGTGATTAAATGCATTATGCATGTCAACGCCTATCTTTTCAGATCAATGTTTATGTAAACAGATAAGTTGGAATCTCAATTAACCAGAATGATTTCAGATTACTTTTCAGAGGTTGCACATTTCTGTACTGTGTAGGAAATAGTTTAGATACTAGATTTTTGTAATCATCGAACTTCAAACAAAAAAGGCTTGAACTATTCATTTTTTAAATAAATTAGGAGAAAAAAACTCTAATTTATAGAAATGCACAATAAATCCTACAAACATTCAACCACTGAGCCTTGAGACGTTATGCTAAAAAGACAACTCAACAAGTGCTGTAATGCCGCACCACTCATTAGTGGCGTGAAAAGAATATAAAAGCATTTTAATTAAATATCTTTAAGATGTCTTTCCCAAACTGCCCACCCAAACACACGTTTGTTGCCTTCTCTAGCAGTTTGAATAGCTGTAGTATTTTTAAAACACTCTGACGCTTCTGTATCTCTGGATCATTTAGGTGAATCAATCCCCATTCGGTTATTTCTCTCTGGCTATGAGGTGACGCCCACCATGAGAGATATCAATAAGAAGTTCTCAGTGCGATATTATCTCAACCTAGTCCTGATCGACGAGGAGGAGAGACGCTACTTCAAACAACAGGTGCAGTATCCTTCATGCTGCTTATAATTTATATTTTATATTTTTACATCTATAAATTGTTTGCAGAGCAAAGGGTCAAATCTATTCAATTTGTTTTCCCACTGAAGGAAATCACACTGTGGAGGAAAGGAGACATCGTAAAGCGGAGTATGTCCCAACAGGCCACCATAGCTGCTCAGAGATTTGAGGGATCAAGACCTGCAACTGCGTCGACGCAAGCGAAAATGGACGGCAGTTAAATGAAATGTTATTTGTTTATATATAAAGTCCGGTATGTAGATCCTATGGGATCAGAAGCACAGGGGTTCAGGATTCATGGGAAAGAAAATTATTTACAAACATCATCCAGGTGCATCATTTTTAAACATGTTTAAGTTTTTCTTCCAAACTTGTTGATTATGAATAAGAAGGTGCTATAGGAGCTTCCTATTCAAAATATTGCTTTTTAACTAACATTTATAAAGTACATTCAGAAACATTCCTTTTATCTTTATGAACAAATGAATACAAATTATTTTTATGTTGTTTGTGTTCTGGTACATGAGCCTCAAGTAAACACTGGGAGATTTATATTTTGCATTGGTGTCAAAGGTTGATTTATTTTAAATCGTTTCAATAATAGGAGTTTTATACACAGTATTGTGACATTGACATTTAGGCATCAGGCAGACGCTCTTATTCAGAGCGGCTTACATTTCTCTCTCATTATACATCTAAGCAGTTGAAAGTTAAGAGCCTTGCTCAGCCTAGCAAATTTGTGGTTGTGGGATTTGAACCTGGGACCTTCCAAACCATAGCCTTAACAACTGAGCTACCCCTGACCCTATTGTGCTGCGGTGCTGGAATTAGGAAAGGGGCAGTATGCAGCAGTAAGAGAGCAAGTATACCTTAAAAAAAAACGAAAGACAAAAAAACAACTATAAAGCCCAGTGCACAGTATTAATGAAACAAAGTCAGTGGTGGTGATGTCTCAGATCCAATTTGTGCAGTCCTATAAGGAATTTTAGTTTAGAATATTAGTTTCTACATTTTACTGAGCATCTTGCAGAACCACACGCAGTTCTTTAGAGAACAGTTTACTTTTTACATGTACAACCAAGAAGCTTCCTTTTTTTTTTTGACTGAAATGTGCTGCTATCTTTTCTGGTATACAAATATTTTTCGGACATTTTATTTTGTGTTGGAGTACGGATTTTGAAAATCAGAAATGTTTTGTGCTAACTCAAAAGCCCTAAAAGTAAAAAAAAAAAGAAGGAAAGTTTCTACTATAAACACAGGATGCCTAAGACTTTTCCACAGTATGGCACAATAATCAGTTACTTGGCAAGGAGATAGGCTTGTATAAATCTGTTTTTTTTCTCCTAATTAACTGTTTTGAATGCATGAAGGTCAGGTCCTAACCCTAAGTCAAAATTGTTCTGACATTTTTTTTTTTACCCTGATATTCATACACATTATGATAGTTAATCTGATGTTAACACACAGCTGGGTTGTAAAGGTTACAGCTACATGCAAAACTAACCTTATTGGTGAATACATTTTTAATCAGTTAAAATCTTAACACCAATTAAAAATTACTCATTAACACCTCTACTCCCTAAAAGAGATAACATGTGCTACGTACAGTACATGCATCTGTACGTTCTGGATGTGTGTTTTGTTCATATTGGTCACAGTTCTGATGGGTGAGCCCTTCTTTTCACATATTGCCATTTCCATAGCAATTCTTAGGTTGAGCAATCTTATAATCAAATAAAGCACTTTTGCACAAAAAAGTGGTTTACAGGACTTTATGAACTATAGGAATATTAATTCAGGGCTTGGATTATTACAGTATGTACATTAAAGTTCAACTTTTTTTTAAAAATGACGTTATAACTTATAGTAGATTCTGTCCTTATAATGGGTCCGTGTCTTCCAAACTTAAGACAAAGTCAAATTCCTCTGAAAAGAAAAGACAAAACCAAAAGTCAGTATGTGAGACAATATGAAACCAATATAACCAAAGAAAAAAATCTAAAAAAAAAAAATTGTGTAAACAAGTGTTTGGACTGTTTTTGTTATTTAACATACTTTCAGTGTGTATGAGTACCATATATGTGTGTGCACTGAAAATTTACACACAATGTCTTTGTAAAAAAATATGTATACATAAGAATAAACAAGCCAATTAGATTTTACCCCTATTGTGACATCATATACCGAGAGACCAGGTAAATACTCAGCCTAACTCCACCCGGATCTGCTGTTCTCTGAGAATTAACCACAGGAACCCTTGATGAAACTGAAGAGGATTTGCGAAGAGGAATAGACGACAATTAAAACCATGGGCCTGGCGAGAGCTAACCTTTTTTACATCTTGCCTTCTTTTTTACATCTTACCACAGATATCTCAAAGTTTCGGAACAAATTACTGATGTAGTATTTCTTTCGTAACACCATGCCAGCTTCTATGGCTATATTCATGGCAAGAGTCAGTTTTTGTTATTCAATATTAAAACTAGATAGGATGTTTAAATAATTTTTTTTCTAAGAAATTTAAACTAAATTTGGATTTACTTGTAGTATCTGCAGGAGGGTTGGAGGTTCTAGTCTGTTTGCATGGAGTTTGCATGTTCTACCCTTGGTGCTTGGTGGGTTTCCTTCCATTCCACAGTCTGAATGCATGTGGTGTTACCAAACTGCCTGTAGTATGTACAGTATGTGTGGGTGTGCGCATGTGTGCTTGTGGCTTGCAATAGGCTGGCACCTCATCCAGGTGTTATCCTATCCCACCATAGGCTCCAGGCCCCCCGTGACTCTACACAGGATAAGCAGTATAGATGATGGATGGATCAAGGCATTGGTTGGACTATACATATTGTTTTGTTAAAATGTTTAGTCATCACGTGTGTAAATCTGAAGTGCACTGGATATAACTAGCAGTCTTGCATCTTATTTGTCCTCTCTGTACACCAAGTTAAAATACCTGAAATGCAGGTATTTACACATGCACGATGAGTGTGTGTGTGTTTAAGTGACCTGTGGTTAGGGGCTGTACTGAAAGCCGAGCTCTGGTGAACAGGGGCATGTTACTGAGCGCTCCTCCACTGGCCTTGTGCTCCAGGTGATATTTCTTCAGCTCGGACAGTGGAATGAAGCGCTTGGTCATCCTCTCAAACTGGACATCCACCTAAACACATCAGACAATCCTGTGTAAAAAATTACATATAAATATTGTCCATGTGTAAAGATAAGAGCTGCACGTGGGAATGTGTTGTATTCTCATTTCTAATTGGTGTTAATTTATTAGTAATAATGTGCTCAATGTGCTAATTTCTATAGGATCATCTTATATATGGATTTGTATTGCAGATAAAATAGATATTTTTTAAGTGTGTTAAAATGGCGAGATGGTGTTTATGTAACATTTTTGAAAGAAGCCTCCAGTTTCAGCCCTTTAGACCAATCAGCTGAAACTGTTTTATCTTACATCAAGAGAGAGAATGACTAAAAGAGCTAATGATAGTTAATAGATGCTACAGAAACAAACTTGTTTGTTGTTGTTCTGCAGCTTTAAATACACATATAAATGGATAAGCAGTCTTATAAAATATCTTGTTCTTTACTAAATAAAAAAAATTGAAATGTTAATAAAACGCTATAATATAGAAGGAATAAAAATATGCTGGAAACTAATGAACCTCACTACCCTGAACTTGCCCTGCTTGTCTGACTACCCTGTTTGTCGTTTCTCTAATAGCATGTCTTAACCTGCTTTATTACTCAAAGGGCACTTACTGTATATTTCAGAATTCACTTTTTGGGTAAATGTGCTTGAAGGGGCTGGTCAAATCACTCCAGACAAGAAGAAAAAAAATGGAGGAGGGAGACAATTTGTATAGCCCCTTTTCCAGCTCAATTCCTGGGCCATGTTTTCGGCAAAGTCTCAATTGTTTTCTAATTGGCTAGAAAAATGCACTTCCACAAATGGACGTGTGGGTGTCAGTAGTGCCCATGCAATTATAGCTACAAACTGTGTACCTATACACCGAGCTCCCTAACCTGCATTTCATCTACATCAAGCAGTGCTGGACCAAATAGTAAAAGGCCCTCAGCCACTACAACAATGGACTGTTCTCTCTGTTGTGGTCAGGACAGTGCTTGTGCTCCCAGATGGCCAACACAGAGACGCTGAGGAGGAGCTTCTTCCCGCAGGCTATTCGGGCGCTCAACCAGAACACCACACAGAACTGAACTGATCAGACTTGATTTTGTTTACTTTACACTTACTTCACACACTCGCCAGACTGCACATTTCTTATTTTCTTCTTTTACGCATACAATGAGGACTAACTTGCACTTTAGAACATGGACAATGACAGTGCTGTTGTCACACACAAACATACATCAGTTTATTTCAGACTTATATTCTTTATATATTTCTAAGCATACAATTACACTTTGCACATTGTGTGTAATTCATATATTTAATATAGTTCTATTTTAATTTTATTGTAATTTTGTTGTTGTTGGTCTTTCATCTGCTCCCGGCAAGGGGTTGCCACAGCGGACCATCCGGTCCACACACAAACTTGGCACAGGTTTTATGCCAGATGCCCTTCTTGATGCCCTCTCCCATTTAAATTTAATTTGTTTTGTAAATCTGTACATTTGTAGATTAGTACATTAAATTCCATTTTTTTAATTTGACATTTTAAATTTTTTTAAACTGAAAATCTATTCCATCCCATCGTTATAAATGATTATAATATGGCACCTTCACCTAAAATCCTGTGCCTTCTTCATGAATACAGTAAAATATATTTAATTCAACTGATCTGCATCCATATCGTGAGAGCCTACCATACTCCACTTGGGGTTCTCAGGTTTGCTGGATGGATCATAGTGCACGTCTTTCTTGTCGAACTGTGTATGGTCAACGTACGCTTCCTTTACAATCTGGAACAACAACGACACTTGGTTCGTCTTTACATACATATCAAGATCCAAGTTAGTTTGGAGATTTCCACGCAGGACCAAAGTTAAGAACCACTGAGTTAGTCTGTATCTTCTTAATTGATACTCTCACCTTTATAATACCTGCAATTCCTGGCTCTTTACAGTTGCTGTGGTAAAAGAAAGCCTGCTGACCCACCTTCATTTCCCTCATGAAGTTACGAGCCTGAAAGTCAACAACACAGTCATGCTTTATTGAACGCACATCAATTTATAATGAAGTAGTAAAACACCAGTTTGATTATGTCACCACCTCTCTGTCTTTTACAAAGCTTTTACTGATGCTGTATTCTAATACCGTTTTTTAAAAAACGCTCAATAACTTTCCTTCACGGTGTGCCTAAAGAAATGACTTAATGGGGCTTTTAATTAGATAAGCGATCAAGGCTTCATAACATAATCTTTTCAAATGTGAAAAAAATGAGGACCAATGCTGTTGTTCTTTTGTCTGCTCCTGTTAGGGATCATTGTAGCAGATTCTATCCACATATTTTGACTTTGGCACCAGTTTGCCACCAGATGCCCTTCCACTAAGGGTGCCCCGCAAACTCAGTGGAAGAAAATGGCAGGATGAGATCATGCTTAACGCTACATAATCGTTGTGAAACATGTCCATACTTTTTGATATGGACAGATTTAAAATAAGCAATATGGTTACGTTTAGCATTGATTAACTTGGGAACGTTTTCTGCAGGGAGACATTTATTTAGCATTTATACATGGGCCGCTCACATCAAACCAGGACTTGTGATGAAATTTCTTGTGAATTAAGCCATAAAACCAATTGACATTTACAGTACGGTAATGAGACTCTTAGCTGCAGTAATGGTGCAAATGTTTTAAAGTAAACCGTACATCCGCGAATGATGATCCCGGTCGAAGTGGCTCCGAGCCCCCTGCAGTCTTTCCTGTGAACATTTAGTGAGTGAGAACAGCTAATTGAAAATCGACAGATAACTTGTCACCAGCTTGTGGAAGAGACGTGTCTGTCTGTAGGATCTGTACGCATCATTCATGCACATTACAGAAACTCGGCTGAGCGTTATCGCCACATCACCTGTACAGCCAAGACCCATTGGACCATTGGGACCATTACAGGAGTTCCTGGGAGGCCAGCATTTCATACGTGAAGCATGCCTTCCAATCATGGCTATGGTGTACTAAGAAAACTTTCTACTTGACTGTATCCAAGCTCTACTAAAAAGCTGGTACTGTATCGGTAGGTGCCTCAGTGGAACACGGGATTTTATAGAGAATTATATAGTTTTTACTCTCTAACAGTGTTCTGTGAATTTACATAATCAAAAGTCCCAGTTTGACTTGAATGCCCCTTGAAGGAGTCTTCAGCATTAGTGCTTACATTAGTTACAACATTACAAGATGTATTATTGTATTGTTTTTTTAACTAACTTGATTTGTAATGGGTAGTATAGTGGTGAGCACGTATAACTGTTGGCAAATTATTGTTGTAGAAGATAAATACATGCAGATTAGGAAAATAATAAGCTTGAGTGAATCTCACTATTCTGTTTTTGATTATTTTCCCAACACTGCATGCACTATCATGATTTCCATTCATTCATTCATCTTCTATACCGCTTGGCTGGGGCCAATCCCAGAAAACTTAGGGCTTGAGGCAGGGTACACCCTGAATAGGGTATAAATACAACACAGGGCGCACACTCACACACAATAGGCAATTTGGGAACACCAACTGACCTGACCTGCATGTCTTTGGACTGTGGAAGGAATTCGGAGGAGAACAGGGAGGACATGCAAACACCACGCACACAGACCCAAGGTGGGAATAGAACCCTTGACCCTGGAGGTGCGAGGCCACAGCGATAACCACTATGGTGCTTCATGATTTTCAGCTTACAAAAACAATGAGAAGATGACTCTGCATGATTTCACAAGATTAAAGATGGTTTAAGTTGACTGATCACAAGGCTGTAGGCTATAAGCGACATCTCATCTCAGTTCATCTCATCATCTTTACCTGATAATTCCTCACTCCATCCCAGCAGCCTGTTTGATTGGGAAGAGCTTTCAGGTCCTCAATTCCAAACTGCAAACATGCAATTCATTTAGGAAGATGTAACATTACAATTCTCAGAAGCTCAATGGATGAAGATGATCAGTGATCAGGATCCTCCTCATGTTTTACCTTCACATCCACTCCATTCTCCATCCTGCTCTCAGGTTCAGACTTCATCAGCCAGTGTGTGTGTGTGAGCTTCTCTGAGGCTGAACTCTTTTTCACAGATGCTCTCTTTCTTTGACGCCCTCCCTCCCCATCCTCAGTATCAGAGGCATCATGGAGAGCTTGACCTGCATGATCACACCATTACAATCAACATTATAAACATTAAAAAACCAACACCCTGCTACTTACTTTGCTTATGAACTTTCACAGCAGCTCGAGACCTTTTCTTTGGCGCCATGTTTCACACAGAAATGCAAAAATAATATATTAATACAACTTGACTTCAACCTTCTCCCCCAAGTTAACAGAAGTCAGTTCAGTGCTGTAGCTATAAAATCAGCTTGCTAACGCGTGTTGCTTCTCAAATGCGCAGAATGCCTTTAGTTTCACATTTAATTAATTTTAAATATACTGCTTTTTTCTGTAACATTAAAGCACAAATAACGTGTTACAAAATCACAAAATTAATGCCCAGTATAACAAGACTTCAACACAAGAATTGTTTTCTATAAAATACTTTAGTAGAAACATAAAAAATGTTTTATGAACAAGTATGGCGCATACTTGACGTTCCTAATGCACCCTTTATTAGAGACAGAAACAAATAAACGACATTACCCATAACCACCTTGAGTCACCTTGGGATCAGGTTGCCAGATAAGAAATATTGGATTATTTCATCTTTATCCCTGTTTAAAGTAACTGAAATGTTTTTTTTTAATGCGAATATTAATAAATTAATAAACTTCTTCAATAGCTATGAAAAGAATAAAATAAATTAAAACAGAAATTATCTTGTCAGACAGTGATATAAAATATAATAGGTCAGTTTTGCTCTTTATTTCCTAAAACAAAGCAAATTGAACAAGAGCTCCTTTTTTCACTGACCATTTTCCATTTTATGACATATTATTGAGAAATCTAGTGTAGAAATAATATACTCAAGCTCACTCTTACTCATTCTCTATACCGCTTATCATGTACAGGGTAATGTGAGGCCCGGAGCCAATCCAGACACAGGGCACAAAAGCACTCACACTCTGTGGGGACACACAAACGGCAACGATCCTATTCTGCATGTCTTTGGACTGTGGAAGGATTCCGGAGTACTGAAGAAAACCCTCCAAGCACGAGAACTACAAACTCCCCACACATTGTCCTGCGTCGGGAATCGAACCCTCAACCCTGAAGGTCTTGCAGATGTTAACAACTACACCACAATGCTACCAAATTTTGGGATTAAAGTTCTAAATGGATTGTGACTATGACAAGGGTATGCTAAAAAGACTTATTTAACCAATCAGCCATCTTAGAGGTGATGAGACTACAGCACTGATGGCAATAGTGTAATAGCTGGAGCTTTGAATAGCTTCAAGACAAAATGTGAAGGCTGATTGTAATGATTTTTTGTTACTGACATGCACCAAACTTACAGGATTGAGTCTCACTTTGTCATGACAATTGGAAAAATTCTAGAACTGGAGTTCTTCGATGCACAAAATGAAACAGTTCTCAAAACAGTTCTAGACTCTCAATTGCAGACCTGGTTTCAGCAATAGGTTCTGATTCTAGGATTGTTATACAAACTGTTTCCATTTGTGCATCTAAATGCACCCATTGAAAAATATGTCCCCAATATAAAATTATGATATTTTGGTGGTCTTCAAGCATGTTCACCTCATAATTGTTGTATTTAACCATAATTTTTAGACTGCATTTGTGGTGCCTTGTAAGTGGTAATTTGTTCACTCAATCATCTTCGATACTGCTTATTCTGTGTACAGTGTCATGGAGAATTGGGACCTGGAGCCTGCAGGAGACTTATGGCACTAGGTGGGGTACAACCTAGACAGGGTGCCAATCTATGGCAAGGCACACAAACACAAACACTACAGGCAATTTGGGAAGACGAATTAACCTAACCCGCATGTCTTTGGACTGTGGGAGAAAACCAGAGTACCTGGAGGAAACCTACCAAGCATAGGGAGAACATGGAAACTCCACGCAGCCATCATCAACTAGCACCAGGAGCAGTGTAGGTGCATTGTGGGTAATAAACCCGTTACCCAAAGTAAAAAGTAGACCAGCAAGTTTAAACTAGAACTTTAACCTAATAAAAAAATGAAGACAATGAAGAATTCATATTAATTATTTAGATTAGTTTATTATCTAAATATTAGATTTTATAAAATATTTAA
>JAOVVB010000050.1:10334068-10353059 GCA_028570985.1 Heterobranchus longifilis | reverse complement strand
ATCAGGGGCGTCTGTGAGCTCGCGCACGCAGAAGGAGCGGCTAGCGCTTTCCTCCGAGTGTGTTACTCCGCCCCTAACGGTGCGTGAGCAAGCAGTTCAAAATTTGGGAGAAAATCGGGAAAAAAATCCAAAAATAATAATAAAAAAATAAAATATTAAATGTTGGCTCTTGATGCAGACACAAATTCCCTTGCCTTAGTTACAGCAATAATGCAGCATCGCTGGTGCAAAACAAAAGTAGAAGAAAGAGAGAGAAAAGAAAAGAAAAAAAACAGCATAGGTACTATACCTTCGTACACTGGCAACATTTAGCCAAAGAGGAAAATAGTGTGAATATGATTTCTAGGCAAAACTACTGGAGTCGAGTTGGATTTTGCACTGTATGTTAGCAGCACCAAGGTGTCATTCTTTTTCTGAAAGCATATTACACAGGTCTAATTCTAAAGAGCAGCACACATGGATTTGATAAATAAAACACAATGTATAGGATATTTAAATTTTATTTTTATTGAAATATCTGTGATCCAATACAGCAAGCAAAAGCTTACAGTGCAAAAAATAAAGCTTAATTTAATTTAGGGTATTTCAATGTGGACTCATTGTTAATAGGAGTTCCAACCTCTCAGCATTCAGCATCACCTGTATATATTACTAATCACTGGCCTGATCTACTGGTCATCATCTGTAAATATGCATACACATTTGCTAAATACAATTTCATGCCCTTTTATATACTGTAGTGTCCGTAACTTGAATTCAAATATTTCAATAATCTTAATTGTCATTCAGATGAAACTTGCCAATTTAGATTTAACATGAAAAGACATAAACCTGAAAAAGTATATTATTCTAAAATGCAAAATTGTTAAGGTGTTGCAACATGAATTTGACATCGTTACAGACACTAAAGATTTTTTGCTTTTTAAGCTGGTACCAAAAACCATTTCTAATGCAAAGTACAATATCATAACCATAATTTGTTAACGTGTTAACAATAATTATTGGCCAATTACAAAAAAGTGAATAAGTTTTCTTTGTTTTATAGCCACATAACATAAAGTGTGTGTGTCTAATTTGGAGCATTTAAACAAAACCACTGTTGTTAGTAATTTGGGGAAAAAATCCTTAATTTTGCACGAAATGCTTTAGTTTTATTTTTACAGGTCATATGCTACCAAAAGTGTACACCAATTTTAGTATCAATAAGCATGAAATTATTATTGCTTAAAGCGAGACAGTATAATGCTGAAATATAGTTGCAAAGCAACAATGATTGGACAAGCACCTGGGCCATTTCCACCCAGGCGCACCACACAATCTGTGTGCTTTTTAAGCATGTTAAGGCTTCCAAAAAGCACAAGGACACTGGAAAAAAGCATCACATGATGATGTCGCTCAATGTGATGTCACTCAGGAAGTTATTAGCCACTTTTCTGCTTAAGTTTAAGGCATTTCTACGGCTGAATCGTTTGAGATATAAAAAATTTGCAATTTTGCATTCTCAATGTCTTGAGATCCCAGTTTTGTGAATATTATATAAATCCTCTGGACGGAACATATAAAATTACATTGGGTGCATTTTGCAAACTGAGTTACACCCAGGGCCCAGCCACTCAGGCATCCGAACGGAAGCAGATTCCAACCGGTGTACTGATTTTCATGAATTTTTGAGCATGTTAAGACCTCCTGGATGCTGATATATGGCATCACACTATCAGAGCATCAGCAATATCAGCACAATGATGTCATAGCGTTTATGTCATAGTGCTTGGGCCCTCAAAATAGCCATTTTAGGGAACATATAAAATCATCTCTCTAAAACGTTAGGGAGGTTACAGTAGCTTTGTTACTTCCATGTTGCATAAACTTCAGAAGTAGCTTCTTTGGCACACACATTTTTTGTATTATATGTATGACATAAAAAATAAAATCATCAATACTGTGTTTTTGGCCATTTGTTATGACTTCTGAAAAGAAATTGGATGGTGTTGAGCAGCAACACAGCATTACAAATTCCAGCGTACGTTCAGAGATGACATCATCACAAATGACCTGTGTGACCCTAAGAATTGTAGGCGAAGAAAATAGCCTTCGATTTGTTTAGCGATACTGTAATAATGTAATATAAGAAAAAAGTAACAATAGACACCTTCATTTCTCTTTACTGACCACAAACTTGTTTAATATTGTCTCACATGTCTGTGGCTCATGAATTTATAAATGTAGATAAAGCCAGTTCAAAAACCGAGAGTAAATACCACAAGAAAATAAATACACATTTCTTTCAGGACCTCCTGCGTCCTGTCCCGTTCAGTAATTTACTTCTTTCACGCTGTGAATTTTATTTACATTTTGTCCCTCCAAGTGTAGCTTTACAAGAGTATTTTGTATTTCCTATACCACTGTAAGTTTTGGCACCCCGTATACATCCCATAATGCCAAATTGGAGTTTTTATAATAGTCAATCATTTAAAGCTACCAAAAATATCACAAAGTATATTATAAAACATATACTGTATATGATGTACATACATATGATGTAGATAATTTGCATGTACAGTCAAGAGAAGTCCACCTTTATACCAGTGGGCTGAGGTGAGAGACTCTGAGCTGTGGACTCTGATCAGCATCAAAATGAGCAGAAAGCAGAGGACCTTTAGACTGACGCTTCCCTGATGAAGCAACATTCTTCCTACTGAGGAATAAAAAAAAGTATAAAAATAAATAAATAGGAATTACAGCAGTAATCAATTTGTTCATCGCCACTTTTTAAACACATACCTCAGTTTGTTCTTTGTGCCGCTGTGAGCTCTTTTCTTGTAGCAGAAGA
This sequence comes from Heterobranchus longifilis, assembly GCA_028570985.1. NCBI lineage: Eukaryota > Metazoa > Chordata > Actinopteri > Siluriformes > Clariidae > Heterobranchus > Heterobranchus longifilis. Next base: position 10,350,229 of record JAOVVB010000050.1, on the reverse strand, counting down.
AGAAATAAACAGCCGCTGCTGTGATGAGTAGGACTAAGAGAAAAACTCCCATGAGCGCTCCTGCAACTGCTGCTGCGGTGCTGCCGTCTGTTAAACAGCAATGTTCTTATATAGCTACGAGAGATGTAACATATTTTTACTGATAGTATGTGATGTCCTACTCACGTGCCACTTTCAGAGCGATGCTGCACGCGGCCTGACCCTGATCATTAGAAGCTCTGCATGTGTATGTTCCAGTAAAGTCAGCAGAGAGGTTGGACAACAGCAGAGAACCAGTGCGCTGATCTGCAGCAAAGGAAACATTTACCTGCATCCTGGTAGTTACTCTTATTTAACTGTCACAGACTTCTAGTTCTGTTATTGTAGAGTGCATATCAGTCTCATTAAACAAAAGCTGTTGTTTCATTTTCTATTAGAGCATCCCTGATAACAGTGTTTGCTGCAAGGATCATGCTAATGAGCTCATTAGTGTTTCTATAGTAACAGCTCATTGAAGGATTTACATGGTGGATGAGATTAAACTTTTTCTTTTTCACAAAAAAATATTTAATCATTGATATGGTAAAGTTTTCTGTAAGGAGATATTAATTTACATTTATGGTAGTGGACAATGGTACCATTATGAGCTCTGTAATGTTCTTAGAATTTCAAGAAAAAGTTTATATATAATTATGGCCAGAGGAGATTTTGCACAATTAAAAAAAACGCTTTAATTTATTATGATGCAGGCAGACACCATCACCATTTGTTTGTTACTAGGCATACCATTTCCAGGCTATGGAATAGATTCTTAACACCTGGTTTCACTGCTGATTGAACTACAGTACATCTGGAAGGCCAAGAGTGATAACGCCAAGACAAGACATATTAGTTTGATGGTGTCATTTAAGAAATTGTTCAGAAAATGCTGCCACTACTGCTGCCGGTGTTCCAAGGGTTATGCACAATTTTTGCACATTATTATTATTGCACAAAATTATGCACAAAAGTTTTTGTACGATTCAATGACTTTTGGCTGCAGCTGGACTTGCTGGATAAATTGGTGGACAGATTTTTGTTTAAAATCAAACTTTTATTTATTTCACAGAAATAAATTTTGTAAAACATTTTTATATGAAACGCTTCTTTTGTCCATGGCAATAGTTGCTTTAACGTATATGCTAACAGAGAATAGTTTGTTTGTGGATATTTTACAACAATAAGTGTTACTGTAAATGGATAAAAGTTACAGAATGACATGTCCTTTAATAAATAAAAACACTATGGGACATGTTGTAATTGGAAAATATTCAACTTCAAGGTAGTAACACTAACTCGACTGTGTCAGTATTTTCCTAACATCATGGAAATGAACACCCATCAAATAAGACATGACTGCCTATTTCAATATTGTTTAAAAAAAATTTTGAAAGATAAACTCATTGGACAAAAGTATGTGGACACCTGATTATCAAAGTGAAATGAACTTGTTGAAGATGCCATTCCAATTCCCCTGACATGGAGGTGATCACCTCTTCATTTCAGAACCACCATGACACAAAGACCTTCCACACCAGACCACCACATGGCAATCCCACTCAAATGTTATAAATTACTCAAGGAGCAAATTTTGTTCTTTCTTTGAGTTCTGTGTTTTCTTCTCTTTGTTGCTTGGTGCTGTCACTCCAAAAAAAAATTTCGGGGTTGCACCAAGGAGGACAGCACTTAATTAAGTTGCACTTGTGTAATGACAATAAAGATTCTATTCTATTCTATTAATGCTGAGAGCACTGGTAACAATATCCCGGAGCTGAAAGGTCAAGCTTTCATCCACCTACAGTATCTATCATCTACTGTATACCGCTTATCCTTTGTAGGGTCACAGAGGGCCTGGAGTCTACCCCAGGTACACCGTGGATAGGGGCGCCAACCGGAAAAACACCAACGAAACTGGTGCAAAAAAACATGTCTTTGCACATGCATAAACCAGAGGTGAGATTCAAACCCCCGACCGTGGAGATGTGAGGCAGTCTTGCATATCCCTAAGCCACTAAGCCACTCAGAAGATTAACCAACCTTCAACAAAATCACAGACTAATTACTCAGCTGGCCAACCTGCTTAACTTATCTTTCAAGACAAAAATTATTAGGCTGTATTACAGCTAAACAACTGGGGCATTGGTGGCTCAGTGGTTGGTTTCTCATCTGCCATGCGGAATGTCTAGGTTCAATTCCCACCCAATGCCCAAACCCCAGCCGCTGGATGCAGTGCCGGTCCTAAGCCTAGATAAAATGGGACGGTTGCACCAGCAAGGGTACTGGGTGTAAAACCTGTGCCAGGTTGTGTGCATATTGGATGGACCGCTGTGGTGCCCCCTTAATGAGAGCAGCCAAAGCCCAACTACAGCTTAACAATTAAAAGGGTTTTTTTGGTGGTGGTTCTCATGGGAGACTTGATAATCCTTACAATATAAAAGGTGACTTGAAAGTCTTAAGTAAATCCCTGAACCTGTTTAATGTTTGCTGAGCAAACAGCTGTGCTCCAGTTCAAAACCTTATCTCAGACTAAGGGTTGGGTTCAACTGCAGAGTGGTGCAGTGTTAATCCCTGACAATCAAAGCTGGTTTAAAAAAATATCTATGTGAGTTATTGTACATACCTGCTATAAAGCTGTTGGGGGGCAGAGGAACTGTGTTTGTATCTCGGGTCCAGGAATAGATAGGCATAGGAACCCCCTGGGAGCTGTGACATGTAAGAGTGACATCATTCCCCACATAAGTACGGCCATTTAGCTCACATACAGGTACTGATGGGGCCACTGAATGGCAAAAATGTATGGAAAAAGAAATGTCCATATTAGTAATGGTATAATGAATAACATTTCATCACCTTTGATACATTTGTTTTAAAGTTGTTGTTTTGCATCCATTTATGCAATTATTTAATTCACATAGTGACTCCAACAGAAATGTTCATAACAATGCTCCTCAGTGTTATTATTAGTTTGATTTATAGACTTGGAGGTTTCCTACCCAGCACAGTCAAGTTGATGAGACCCTGCCCACTTCCGGACCAGTCGTGTGGATTGGTAACATCACATATATACAGTCCACTGTCACTGGGTTGGACGCTGAGGATCTTCACAGAGGCAACGCCAGAAACTGGAGGATTCTGTATTAAAGCTATTCTGCTCTCCCAAGAGTTCACCCAGTATAGTTTCCCATTGTAGTACAACACCTGCGCAAAATGAGTCAGGACACAAAGTGTATGTGTTTATTTCTTCCTCCTATACAACAGCAGTTTTTACAATTAATTATAGATGAAACTTCATACATTTAATTTGACAATAGTTGGACTAATTGGAATTTACTGTGTAGCTGAAATTAATGTTAGAGCTGCTGTTACAGGAAATATAGAGTTCAACATCTCTGGCACAATGAGAAAATTATGGTGTGGTGCAAAATGGTTTTAAGAAATAATGTTTTAAACAGAAGTCCTGCAGTATCTGTGGAAACGCAAACTGCCACATGGACATAATTCTTACCCACATCCATCCATAATCCATTCATCCATCCATCCATCCATCTCAAACTTATAAACAATTGGCCCTGAGCAAGAAGCGATATTCGACCTGAGCTAGTTTGTGCGTACCTATTCATGTCTGGGATTCTTCACTCTTTTCTTGTTTTTGATCCTCTCTTAGGTTAGATAAAACTTTACACATGGTCGAGATATCAAGATAAGAAAAAAATTGCACACTGCGCAAATTGCTCGTCTGATGCATGGAAACATGCTTTTAAAATTAAGAAACATTTTCATAAAAAATGTATCATACAGTAAAATCCATCCATCTCTGCCTCTGTAGTGCAACAAGGGACCGTGGAGGCCTTTTACAACCATGGTAGGACCTCTGGTCAACATTTACATGCATATTCACACACTTTGGGGCAATTTGGGAACGCCAGTTAACCTAATCTGCATGCCTTTGGACTGTGGGAGGAAACCGAAGAACCCAGAGGAAACCCACCCAGCATGAAGAGAACATGCAAACTTCATGCACACAGACCTGACGTGGGACTCGAGCCCAGAATCTGGAGGTGCCACCAGCACTATGAAACATAACTATGAACTCCACTATCTGGTTAAACTGCTATTAAAAACCCTAACTTTTATAAAACTCTAACATACAGAGGTTGGGACAATGAAACTGAAACACTGGCCAATTTAGTGTTGGAGGTTTCATGGCTAAATTTGATCAGCCTGGTGGCCAATCTTCATGATTGCACATTCCACCGGTAAGAGCAAAGTGTGAAGGTTGAATTAGCAGAGTAATAGGACAGTTTTGCTTAAAATATTGCAATGCACACAACATTATGGGTGACATAGTTCAAAAGAGGACAAATTGTTGGTGCGCGTCTCATTGACGCATTGTGACCAAGACAGCATGTTTTGTGATGTACAGTATCAAGGGTAATGTCAGCATACCACCAAGAAGGATGAACCACATTCAACAGGAGTAACTGTGGACGCAAGAGGAAGCTGTCTGAAAGGGGATGTCCGGGTGCTAACCTGGATTGTATCCAAAAAAACTGCTGCCCAACTCACTGCAGAATTAAATTGTTTCCAGCAAAACTGTTTGTCGGGAGCTCGACAGGATCACTGTACATGGCCGGGCTGCTACAGCCAAACCTTTGGTCACTTGTGCCAACGCCAAACGTTGGTTTCACTGGTGCCAGCAGCAAAAATCTTGGGCTGTGGACAATGTGAAACATCTATTGTTCTCTGATGAGTCCATCTTCACTGTCTTTCCCACATCCGGGAGAGGTACGGTGTGGAGAAGCCCCAAAGAAGCGTACCACCCAGACTGTTGCATGCCCAGAGTGATGCATGGGGTGGATCAGTGATGGTTTGGGCTGCAATATCATGGCATTCCCTAGGCCCAATACTTGTGCTAGATGACGCGTCACTGCCAAGGACTATCGAACCATTCTGGAGGACCATGTGAACGTTTGAACGTTTGGTGCATCTGGCGTCAAATTAAGAGAAAATGTAAGAGAAATGTTGGTCAGAGCTGCTGTTATAGAACATGGAGCAACTCCTTCTGGCCAATCAGAATCAAGAACTTCACAGGCTCTTTAAGGCTTTTTAATAAAATGCCACGGTTTCCAACTAGGCAAAAAAAAAAAAAGGTTTGGTCTAAGTTTACATGCTCACCCTTTTTGCTTGAACAGCAGGAGTCCCGGGAGCAGCATAGCGCCACTCCAGGGTGAAGCCCTGTGAAGCATGTGTGCTGTAGCTGCAGGAGAGCTCGGCTGCTGAACCAGATTGGGCAAACACTGAACTTTTCACCACAACTGAATCCCAGGACCATGCTTCACCTGGACAAACAGAAGACTATTACAGTGCATAAAAATACCATGATATTAATCAACACATCTCAGATAATTAAATCAAATGCTGTTTTATATATAAGAGTGTGAGCAGAGAGCATCTTTAAAATTCTCCTGGGACAGAAAAAATAGAAACTGTAAGTTCTGGCTCAGGAGATTCCTTTTATACAGTAAATGTTTAATAAATGTCTCCTTACACAGTAACTATGAGTAATAATTCCTTGCTTCCAGTTATGGTTCATTATTTAATTAAGAAGAGAAATACATGTTTTTTATTTCATCCATTTTCCATACAGCTTGATCTCAGTGGACTCAGGGCACAAAGCAGTGGAACCCATGGATGCACTGCCAACCCATCGGAGGGCACATAAACACACACTCACATACCCGATCATACACTCTGGCCAATTTAAAAACACAAATCAGCCTACACTGCAAGTCTTCGGAATGTGGGTTTGACATCTAATGCATTATTGGAAGAGTTACCTTTTAACCAATCAGATCCATGAATTCAACTGCACTATGATAAAACTGCTCATAAAATGCCCAGCCACTGTGGTATAGATTGTACTAGTTTCATTTGATTTTCTTTTTGTTAATGTTTTAGGGTATTGGGCTATGGTGTTTTTCCTGCTGATATACATTAAAAATATCTATTATTATAAATGGTTAAATAATGGATAGAAGACTCTTTACTTATTAGTTGAGGTAAATCAATATTTATAAAAACACCACTATGTAAAATGTTTAACTTTTCAAGCATTGTAGTTTTGTATGGTTTGGATGCTTTATCAAATGATAAAATTGAATTTATTTTAAAATCATAGTTTTAATAACAGACATTGTCCTAGAGCAGCTTGAATAGATTTTGATTCCTAAAAAAACAAAAACATATCTCAACATTGAAGTCTTCAGTAGTGAGTAAAGTTAAGCGAAAATAATTTTACTTACCAAAACAGTGGATCAAAATGCAAGAGATGAACAATCCGCGAGTGCAAGCCATGCCAGTTTCGCATGCACAGGTTTCGTTTCCTTGTTGTTTACTGAGATAACATTCTGCACAGCTCATACCTGCGTGGCACTGATTAATAGTGAACACACGGCAAGCAGGTGGAACCGCGTGTACACAAAACCAACAATTTACTCTGTACAGCAAAATGTAAGTCTTATTAAATTCAATTAAATAATATAAAACAATAATCCTGAATAGTGAGGTTCAAATTCAACATTGTGGAGTTTATTCCATAGAGATCAATCGTTCGTTAAAGAAATGAACACAGTGTTTAATATAAATTTGTTTTCTCTTTCATAAAAGAACTATCATTACATCTTTGCTTCCACCATGCGGACAGTTACGGAGTAAACGAGAATAAAAAAAAAACATCAATTTTTTCATCAATGGAAAAGAAACATTCTATTACATTTTTAAAAACTAAACATTCAGCATTTTTGCTGGCAATAATAATTCCAATCTATGTGCATTAAACCAAGTAGAGAACTAAAGTATTGGCCGTGATGTCACAAGCTTGACATTAAACTCAGATGAAAAAACAATATTTCATAAGAATAAAAAAAAGTACATGACCACAAAGACGTGCTGTTTTGCCCTTTCTAGAAATAGATACATTGTTTACAAATAAGTTCACTTACTGTATTCCTAAAATACACAGCAACCCAAGTAACAAATAACTTTTTAAAACACAAAAACGGTTGTTTAGGCTGAGATAGCCGCTGATGGCTGTTTAAGAGTCGGGCTTCCAAAAGGTAGAAACTCCTGAGCAAAAAAGAGGCACAAGGTAACATTTAAAGTAGAACACTCCTAACATACAACTGCTGTAAAATCACTCTAATCAGAACTGAACTGCATCTATTAGTGTCTGTAACTATTTATACATGCCAGGCTTATAGCATTACATTCTTTACTTTCCTCAGTTTCTTTTCTGAGTCTGTTTTTCTCAGTCCTTCTTAAATCAAAATCGAGGTGCATACAAGTACATTACAATAGAGCTTGGTTGTTAGAAATATTCCTGCTCTGCACATCGACTGTTAAGTCTGTCACCCAGAACGCAAGTACAATGGTAGTACCTGGATTCAAATTCCACAACACACATTCTGAGCAAATTTGCTTCCCAAAGATTGGATGAGACTCCACTTAGCTAAATGGAGTTTGTATCTTTCAAATATTTGGTGTATTTTCTATTTTCTTTCACTTCAAAACTAGCCATATAACTGGAAGATGAGAAAGAGTTACATTGGTTCTAAATAAAGTACATTGTAACTTTGAAAGAAACCAAATAGATTTAGCTTGGTGGGAATGCAGAAGCTTTATAAGAGACTCAGCTAAATTTTGGAATACATTTTTGCAAGAGACAAAGGCTATGGAATTTGGCCCTGAATACTTACATTGTATTTACGTTCTGGGTCACAAGCTTCATGGTCGGAGTGCATAGATCAGAATCAATTTAGATTTAAGACAGACTTGAAAAAATCTGAACTATCCCTTACAAAAAAAGACAAAAAAAAAAACAGTCTATCAAATCTGAAAAAAGAGTTGTCACCCGTGTCAAAATCAAAAACACTGTCTCGATTACAGATATAGGTTTGAAAACATGAAAATATACTGTACTGTTTTGGGGGGATACCCTGATCTTCACCCATAAAATATACTTTATAAAACAGGCTACTTATATCTGACATAGAGTACTCTAACCTTAAATATAAATCATGTAAATCTCTAAGGTGTATAACAAAGTCGTCAGATCTATTTTCTACTCTTAGTAAGAGTTGGAGTATTTGACATGACGTAATCTAGACGAGTGAGCCGGCCTGTTTCTGAGCAGGTACCATGACAGGCACAGCGCCACACAGTGGCATGGATGTGACGAGTACGGTAGTGGGGCAGGGTGCCCGTGGCTGAGCTCCATCAGTCCTGAGTGTGCTGCTGTTCTTTGGTTGCTGGTGGTGTTGGGCAAGGGTAGGCATCTTGCTGACATTGTAGCCAGGCAGCCCATGGAGCGGATTGGGCCCTCCTGGATACAGTTGTATGCCAGCTGGAGCAGTGGGAATGGAGTTACATCCCCCATGGGAGTATGAGTAGTGGTTGTTTTGGATGTGAGGAGGGTCGTGGGGGGCAGGACTGTTGGCTGTAGAAGACAGTGTGCCATTCTTGGAGATGATGTCTGATGGGGTAGCGCTCTTAGACCAGGAAACCCGCTTTGGAGCCTGAGCATCCTCCCTGCAATGAATTAAAGTACAACACATCGTACATTTTTATCTGTTTTACGTTTTATATTGTCTTTCTCTCATTCATGTATTAGCTTTCTGTTTTTTTTTTATTAGCTTTTTTTTTTTCATGTATTAGATTCACAATTTTTTTCACTCTAGGTTGTTGTTGCTCAGTAGCGACCCACCAGCTAGCTCTCCCTCTATCATCCAGTCACCAGGGAGTGTAAGGATTAATGCTATGTTCACATGTTGTTCCTTTCTGATTTCTTGGTCAGATCGGATTTGTACAGTATGTCATGAGGGTTCACATTCATAACTACAAGTAACTTTACAAGTGAGTAATGTGGAATCGTTTGTGCTCTGAAATGGCACGCATGTGCACATTGATAAATCTTTACTCATGTCATCTGCGTTAAAACACATTACATTTGTGTATTCAGACAGCCCTACAAATCGGATTTGTGTAACATTCGGGTAAAAAAAAATTGTGCTCTGAGACTCTGAGACACATGATGCCAGCCATTCACACATTTTCAACACATGCAACAAAAGTCTTCTCGACCATCTTACGGATCATAAGCTTACAGATTTGACAATATTGTCTAACGTTACTATGACTGATAGGGGAGAGAGAGAGCATGCCATCAGTTGTACTCTCTTGGGTCATGCATCATGGATGGAGTGGAACTTGCAATATCTACAACACATAAAGCTTTTCTGTTCCACTGGTAAGTAGTAAACAGAACATGTGGGTTGAAAACCATTCTATTAACACCCACACCACTACTGAAACAGACTGCAGGAACCTCTTTGATAAAAAAATAAATAAATAAATAAAAAGATGTTGCTCACTTGATTTCATTGGCCATTTCCTCTTCTATGTCACATTCCCTCCTGAAGATCAGGACCAGAAACAGGACGAGGGCCACGATCCCAAAACCTGAACCCACAGTGGCTCCTGCTATAAACCAGATATTGCTGGCTGCAGGGGAATATACACAGCACATTTGTCTCACCTAGCAGATGTAATTACACAAGATGCTGCCTGACTCTTGAGTTAGTACTTACGGGTAGAGACTTCCAAGTTGATGTGGCAGCTGTCGCTCCCGGCTGTGTTGCTGGCCTTGCATACATATTTTCCTGACATGCTTTTGGTCAAGTTTGTCAGCCTCAGGGTGCCCTGCCTTTCATCTGAAAAGATATCGCCATTCAGACATACTAAACATTATGCTCTTTATTTTTATGTATTAAGTTCATAAAATGAATTGATTAAAAAGACAAGTAAAAATCATGTCTGTTGTCTAGAGGGTTCTGTGTGGTACTACAATACTAAGAAGAAGTGCATTAAGACCAAGGTACCAGGGTTATGGGATTAACACTAACATAGATCCATCATTGACTGGAATGAGTAGGGAAGTGTTAAGGGTCGTACCCAATTTCTACCGGTCTCTCTATTAGGGGACTCTCCCATCAAGGCAACAACTACCAACCAGGGAAGGTGTGATCTATGATGCCGAGACACACAATACCAGCTGGCCGCATCTTTTCAACCTGCTGCTCATCATCAGACTGCTATCCGGCCCTTCCTCTTGATCACAAATACCTAAGATTGGCTAGTGACATGATGATTGATGTGAAAGGATGGGTATGCCACCCCTCCCCATTACAGCACATCCAATTTACTTTCTAGGTTCCCAGGTACAGATGGTCATAGGATGACCTAGGAATCAATCTCATAATTTCCGTATGCTAGGGCAAAAACTGTTGTGCTACTATTAGTTGTTTCTGTAGGAATCTATAGCTATATTTTTCTATATACAAAGCTCCACAATACAAGAGAAGTTAAACTATATATTTTCAAAACACATATTAGTGTACAAGGGTAAGTCAAAAATTATTCACATTCCGGTTATATTGTAACTTCTGTTGGTTGTCTTATTAGCCACTTTTTGTTCAAGGCTACTGTCTCCCCACTCACTGCAGTGCAGGTGTGAACACACGAGCAGTGTGCAGTAATTCGTTTTTTTTGTGGTCGGAGGGTTTACCTGGTGCCGTTATTAATAAAATACTTTGTACGCAGTATGGAAAAAGTGTTTTGTCGCAACCTTCCTAGAACTTCTCTATCTATTCATACAAAAAACAATTTCTGTCAAGACTCAAAACTAAAACTTTTTGAGGTGTTATAGTCCTGATCTGGCTCCATTGGACTTTGACCTGTCTGGTCCCCTGAAAAGCAAGGAGATTACGTTGAATAATTATGTATTTGTCTTTTCTAAAAGTTAACTCAAATACATTTTACAGCCAGAATGCAGATAATTTTTGACTCATTTTCGTAGATTGGACAAGGATCTAAACACTGAACTGGAGGTGTTCTACTACTGTACATTACCTAAGTGAAAATCCGTCTTTAGGTCATAAATTCTTATATACCACTTTATTTGGAACTCCAGTTTATATGTTTGTTCGTGCAATTATTCAATTAACCAATCATGTGGAAGCAGCGTAATGCATAGTCTCATGCAGATATAATTTATGCACTTCACTTAAAGTTCGCATCAAACATCATAACAGAAAAAACTGTGATCTCAGAACTAGTCCTGTATTAGTACACCGTAATTTTTTCTTTGTTTTTAAAATGCTTGCCAAAGCAGCAGGCAGCAAGATAACCCATACATTAAAACAATGTTGGTTGAAACTTGAAGAAATTGATCACTCTCTGATATTAATCACATGAGATATAACACATTCCACAAACACACTTAGAAGCTGAAAATGATGCTTTTTCCTGTCCGCACATCAACAATGAAAACTGAGTTTCAAGATATCTTCACTTTAAAAAGAAATTTCCAAAAGATACATTTTCAGAGACATAAAAAGACAAAACGCCAGAAACCATAGAAAAACCTATTAATTTTATTAGGAAATTAATTTAATTAATTTTAACTTATTATTTAATCTAGAACTCAGGCATTTCACTTCATTAGTCTTCATACCCCTGTTAAAATTGTAAACATCATGCCAACTCTTGTGATCTGATACAGCAATCAAGACAATTTATGTCAAAGTGTCTTGGTCAGTATATAGTCGGTAACTCCACAGAGTGTACTTTGTGTTAACTAAACCTCATTTACTGTTATATAAATAAATATAAAAATATGAAATAAATATTAAAATATAAATATGTTATTTTGTATAAACTATTGTACAGTATGTGGGAGATAAGCAGCTTCACATTTCCCTGCATTCTGATGATGTTTGATGTGAATGTTCCTAATAAAGTGGTAGGTGAATATATCACCTCATGTTGTGAATCTATTTGAACTAATTGTCTAATTTCTTACCCATGTAGCCAAGCACTAGCACAGGGTGAGGGCATGACCTCCCCTCTGGGAGAGCAGTGAAAAAATGAAAGCAATGAGAGGTTGCCTATGTACTGATAAACACATATGAGTTCTCATTATTTGGACTTCAGCATTTTCCAGCTACCTTGTCTGAGAACAGTACCAGGCTGTCCTACCTGTCCAACCACTGACTAGGAGGAGTTAAAAAAGATTCTGCGGTGTCCATGGCTAGATTTCCCATTCATGACATGTGTACAGGGTGAGTTTTTATATAATTCATCAATAAAATTGTATTATGTCATAAAGTTATTCATACTTAAAGGCATGGCTGATGTAAATGACAGCTACAATGCAGGTGTCAAACTACTAGGTGTATGCTATGCCTGCCAAGATGGCAATGGCCAGAGCTCCCATAATTGAGCTTCAAAACCTCTCTTCACGAAACCTATGGATGATGTCACAGACAGTTTGTCCAGTTCTTTTTATACAGTCTATGGTTAGCCTTCACCCCGCCTAAATGGAAATCCAATTTTTTTCTGACAGAATTTTGTAAAATCCACTGAATCAATCAATTAAACAATTAAATTAGTCAAGCTGCAATATTTGTACAAAGATGATCAAACATGACCGTGTTGCGTTGTCAGAGATGTGTATGTTGACTATACAGTACCATGTTGTGCCCAAACACCATGGAATATTCTCAAGACCTGTAAATGTACATGCTGAATAAGAAATCTGATATTGATTCTGATGTACGGCAGTTAATGCACTCACTCTGCATTGGAGGGAAGTAGATCTCGGAGACAGGAGCAGCCTTGGTCCACTTGTACTGAGGCACAGGTTTGCCATAGCTGGACTTGCAGCTCAGAGTCACGTTTCCCCTTAACACAGGATCACCGGTCATAGAGCAAACTGGAGGGGTGGGAGGAACTGGAAATGCAGAGATAATCCACAAAGCCCAAGTTTATCAAATGTGATCAATAACGAATAACCAAATGTATGTTTAATACCATTGCGCAAGAGGCATTCAAGACAAGCTGTGACTTTTGATTGTGCAGAATAACAGAACAGTTATAAGAGAAAAAAAACAAATTTTATTCCTTTTTATAAATTTTATTTATTTATCTCCTTATACAATTAAAACACTTATCCCAGTGTTTCACTAGTGCTTGGATACTATCAAGGTAGAAAGTTTTCTCATAGACCAGAGTCATGATTGGACTGCTTGCTTTATGCCTGAAATGCTAGCCTCCCAGGAACTCCTTTAATGCCCCAAACATGTGAACTGTATTGGGGATGTGGCAGTAACTCCCAGCTTTGATCCTGTAATGTGCAAGTTGTGTTCGTGAATGATTGTGTGTACAAATCCCACAGACATCAGTTTTGTTTCAAGTTGGCGACAATTTATCTGTTGATTTTCAAGGATCAGGCATTCCATAGGTGAATTTCCAAGGGAACGATTTCAGTGGACTCTCAGCCACCTTGACTGGGATCATCATTCTCAGACATACTGCCTTCTTTATAATGTTCGCACTATTCAAATATTTCACTGCGGCTAAGAGTCATTTCACCATACTGTGCTTGAAGTCTTCTGTAAATGTCTATCAGTTTTTACTTGAATGCCCCTCATAATTGAAAGTGGCAATGAATGGATTCAGGGAATCTGTGGACAATCTTATGAGAAAAATAAAATAAAACAAAGATTCTTTTAAATAAAGAATATTTAAACAAAGTATATATAAAAAAACACTTTTTGCACTATTTGCATTTGGTGGCACTGTTACTACTTTGGCACAACTTTGGGTACACCCTTCTTTCTGGACAGAATAATTGAGGAGCGTGTATTTCATGGAATGACCACTGAACCTACTGCCACAGCACCTACTAAGTTAAGAAGTTTAATTTGGGACAATTCTGGGTAGTTATCATTTATATCACCAATTATATCACCTGTGCACATCCATAACTTTAGTAATCATTAGCACCTACAACAATAGTGTGTGAAAAGGTTCAACTGATGCAGCATTTATGCAGAAGCAAACTGTGAATCAGCAATACTAAAGCAATTAAGGCTTACAATACGAAATCTTTTTTCAAGTTTTTCAATGCACTCACCTTTAACGTCGAGGTTCAGCTCCCCAGAGAGAGTTGGTGCTCCAGGAATGATGACGTTGCAGAGGTAATTCCCCGAGTCAGACTCCTGAGTGTTGTTAATGTAGATGGAGAGGTTGGTGGAGGGCATGGACACAGCGAAGCCAACACGTTTTCTGAATTCAGAACTTCCAATCCCGATCTCTCCCGAAGAATAGGAGATGATCTGCAATAGCACAAAAACAAATCAGTAATTTAGGGGACAACCTGGTCTTTCCTGATTTTTATTTCTTTCTACATTGTAAAACAATGCTGAAGACATCCAAAATATCTCTTTTGAGCAGCTGATATCAAGATGTGTCTGCTACTTATGCTCAGTAAAGAAATGACGGCTCTCTGAGGTGCTGTTAATTGGCGATTTTTGAGGCTGGTAACATTAAATGAACTTCTCCACTGCAGTAAGTTTCGGTCTTGCTTTCCTGTGCTGGTCTTCATGAGAGCCAGTTTTATCATGGTGCTTGATGGGTTTTTACAAATGCACTTGACAATACTGTTCTTGCAAGAACTATTCCAGCTGACCTTCATGTCTTAACATAACAACTGACTGTGGTTGTTACTTAATTATCTAAACCCATATGTGTTATTTTATGTAAATACCCAGTATTGTTCTTGAATGTAAAAAAATTAATTATAAAACAAAAAGTATTGAAGAAGAAGGAGTGTCATTTTGTCTAGTACTGTAACTGACTAATGATGTGCACTACTGTGCAAAAGACTTAATTTTTTTTCATATGTTGCTTTCACATATGTTACTTTCTTGTATTTTTTTTTTATGTAGTCTGGGGTAATAGTTCTCTACGCTTCCTGAAGGAATTTTCTGGCTGTCCCTGTACATGACCAGTTTCAGAGGAATGTTTTTGTTTGTTAAGCCACACAGTGACCAATTAGTCATTCAAGCATAAAAAACGTCTAACTTAAGGGATGAACCAATGAGAAACAGGTGCAGATCACAGATGATCAGGGCTGTGACTAGTATACTAGTGATGCTGTTTGGTTAAAACAGATGAGAGGGGAAATTAGGTTATTGCATAAAAAAAACATATATTTAAGCATATTTTTACATTGTATATTTAGGCATGTTGCAGGAAAACATTTCTTCCCAATTCTTTAATTTAATCTACATCATAATTTTTTTGCACACCTATAGAACTATAGTAATGTCACGCAATGTCAGTGTAAAACCAAACCAGCCACCATTTTGTCTGACAATCTGTCTGATGTTTTTCAATGCCGGGCAGCTTTTGAAGCAACACACAAGGTCAAAAACCTGGAAGACAGTTTTATCAGATTTCCACTGACAAAAAGGAAAGAGATTTGTGGTTATCAGCCATCCAACCGGGAGACAAGGCTAATCCTGGTCAAGGATGTGTTCCTATTGGTTATCACTATAGTGTGTGTAGTGACATTTCATTTCATTTGGCATATTAAACTAAATACATGTTTAATAAATTGACCACAATATACAGTATATCCAATATACATAAAGCAGACAGTATTACATTTATTGAGCTTCTTATAGTATTGTAAGTATTCAGTAGCATTCGCTATATTTTTTACTAGCTGAAGTCCCAGTTGCTGACGGGAAAAAAGTTCATTGAAATACTTGATAATACAAAGAAATAAACTTTTGTAAGGTTGACTATCTTATGCCTCGTTCACGCTATGTTGTACACTCCCTGTTCGGTAATCAGAGTGTGAATCACTGATGAGAAATCGAAAAAGCAGATCGAATAAAGATTAAGTTTTGTCTTAAAACGATGCTCAGCTCTGTTATTTCAGCCGTGAAAATATTAACTAATCCCAATAAAAATATTTATATGCATCCCAGCTAGATGGCGCTCTAGACCAGACCAGGCCAACTGAAATGCATTTTAGGCGCTTAATCCAACTGGCACTTAACTTCTCATAATTTCACTTCTATTTGACATTTAGATTTTATTTATGGAACAGGATTAACTTCATTCAAATGCAGAAGAATTGCAAAAGATTCATTAATTCTCTAACTTACATCTACTGCCTGTTTTCATTCTTCCACGTGAGAGAACACCTACCAGGGTAAGTTTTTCATCACACTG
>JAOVVB010000050.1:10318742-10329980 GCA_028570985.1 Heterobranchus longifilis | reverse complement strand
TGTCCAATTCCTCCCCGTCACTAGGGGGCTCCCACATTAAGGCTACTACTACCACTCAGTCGGGAGGGCCGAAGACTGTCCCGTGTTTCCTCCGAACCGCGTGACGCCAGCCGACCGCATCTTTTCGAACTGCTCGCTCACGCACCATTGGGGGCAGCATAACACACTTGGAGGACAGCGCTATCCGCTCCTTCCGCTTGTTTGAGCTCACCTAGTGGACGCCCCTGATTGGCTGTAGAGCCTTGATTAATGTGGGAGCAGAAAGTACCTCTCATCCCTCCCCTCTGAGAGAGGGAAAATATACATATTTATTAATTGTAAATAAAATGAACTAAGAAATCTATATAAAATGCTACTTTTGTAAAACGGAGCAAAACTATTTTTCTGAGCATCAAATGTCTTCTACTCTGGTCTAAAGTTTGGGATTAGGATTACCAGACACCTCAAAGAAGCAAACCAATTAATAAAGACACAGAAACGCTGATTTACAGAGAACAGATTCTCCTGGGCTGAACAGCTGAAGATGGATTATCTGATCCCAGCAGCTACTATGATCTAGATCAGCCAGCTTGGTAGTGAGTCCACACAAACAGAACCAGCTTTGATGGACTAAACTGGACTTTAATTTCACTGTCTATTTAAACTAAGCAGAATTCAGTTGAAGGAATTAAAGCAGCGGTGCTATATTGGAACACTGTTAATCTTCACCATTCACTTCACCCTTTTATTTTAAACTGTAGAGTGAGGTAGTTTTCGCAGTTAATGCATTTTTCTAGGTTGATTAGACATCAGTCTCATCCTTCACTCTAATCCCTAAACAATCTGCTGGCTCACGTTTTCATGCAGTTCACAAGGCTTATGTGAACAAGTCCAGCTCAGTCAGAATTAACCATAAAATAAAACATGACAGCTTTAAGTTACTCCTTTATTAGAAACAAAAATAAAAAATAAGCAGTTGCTGTAGATTTTAAGTTTTATACCACAGTGCTGTGCAGTAAAGTGGGGCAGGATGCCATTGCTACTTTTTGGGTCCAGCAATAATCGTCATCCACAAGTCCCGGTATGGGTCAGATCCCAGTCAGGCGATGTCAGTATAATTCATAGTACAGAAACTGAAGACCAAAAGTGAGAATAAAAAGGGATCCTAACGCTGGATGACTTTTTAAATACTGTACTTTAATTGCAAGGATGTTGCGATAATGTCGTCTATTGGGACAATGTTGTTTTTAAAAGTTATAATGACTTTGATGTTGAGATCTCAGGGAATTAATGACCTGAACACAATATTGTAAATATAACCTTAAAACGACAAAATTGTAACCTTTATTTAGAAAATATAATATGCTTTATTTTGAGCATTTATGCCGATTAACATCCATTTGCACTGACCACATCCATGGCGTCTTAAGTTTCTAACAGGGTTTAGAATCCTGATCGAAGATCCAAACTGAAACAAGTCCACTTTCACAGAACAGACTTTGGACAATGAGCAGGTTTTTTAAAAACCTTTTTAAAAAAAACAACAAAAAAAACAAAATTTGTATGTTTGTTTGTTGTTGTTTTTTTGTGATG
This sequence comes from Heterobranchus longifilis, assembly GCA_028570985.1. NCBI lineage: Eukaryota > Metazoa > Chordata > Actinopteri > Siluriformes > Clariidae > Heterobranchus > Heterobranchus longifilis. Next base: position 10,328,408 of record JAOVVB010000050.1, on the reverse strand, counting down.
CTTGTTGCTATGCATTTACTAGCATCAACCGGATGTTTCCTAGTGGTGATAAAATTGTGTCTCCAAAACCTGCGTTACCCATTCCACAACCAGCTTTGATGTGTGTTTAAGGTCAATGTGCTGTTGGAACCCTCAAAGGGTTTAACCATTTAGTTGATGATATGAGGTGATGGTGAAGAATTCTTAGGTAGTCCTTGTTTTTCATTATTCTATCCACTTTAAGCAATGAACCAGTTCCACTGTCAGCAAAACAGACCCAAAGCATGATGCTACTGCACCACCACCATGCTTAACAATAGGTACAGTGTCCTTGGGGTTGAATGCCTCACCTTTACACTTCCAAACATACCTCTGGTCAAAACTTTCCTCAAGAAGGCCTTTTCTGATCCAAAACAGTTTCCTATTAGTTGAGGGTGACAGTTTTTGTCTCCTTCTAGACCTTGTCAAAGTCTGTTGTTTACTGTTGCATACTGACCTTGGAATCTGCAATAGTTTAGAAACGGCTACAGAAGATGTTCCTGACGTTTCCCCCTTTTACTGTGTGTTTTAGACCATTTAACACCAGCAATTTAGACCATTTAATTTTAGACCATTTAACAGCAGCAAGTTTACCTACTGTATAAAAATGTAAAAGTCTAAATCGCTCTTGAATAAAAAACTGAGCCTTTGATTCAATAAATCGAATTATAAATTGGTTGTTTCGTTGTGTGGAGTCATGGCGTTCAGCATGTAAAATTCCACCTCCAAGTTTGAAACGGTTACTATAGCAGAATAAGTGACATCATTAGGGCAACTTTTCAACCATGTTCCAGGAATTTTAATACCTAAAAAGCTAGGCAGTGTGTTATAAAGTGAGTGTAGCTTCTCTGAGTTTAATTTCTGCTTGTGGAGCACAAATAAACAGAACATTTAGTCATATGTGTGTGAACTGTCGCTTACTGAATATTAATTTCTTGCTCAAAAAGCTGTTGTATAAAAGCAGAGTTGGACTAGCTACTGTGTCACAGTCATGCCGATATTCAGCATAACCACACTTGCTTGTATAATGTGGCTTTATTGTATTTTTTAGGCTACATGTAAACAGCCAAGACTCTTGAGCGTGGTACCCTGAAACAGTGCTTTGTGTTTTTCTATTTACCGCACTAATAGACCTGATATGCTGAGACCATGTCAGTGAAATAGCCACACTGTATGCACTGTGCATGCACTATCGACATTCTTTTCTCATCCAGCAACGTGCAACCACGTCTATGTACAGCCATGTCTATGGAACAAGCTGAAGTAATTTGATCAATGAAGAAAAGTGACACAAGACAAATTGCCCAGGCATGATTATTTGGGATACAAAGAATCCGCACAGTGTGTTTGTTCAATTCTAATGGATTCCTATAAATGTATTTGCTTTGACATGGCAGGTATGGATTAAAACTTGTTCAAATTAAAAACTAACAGCAACATTCAAATGTCTGTGAACTAGCTTTTAATTGGTCTTAATTTCCAACCTGCATAAAAGGGTATGTTTAATAATTCTATTCCAAGTGCTTGAAGAAATCAAGAGGCTTTTTACCAATTGCCTGGATGAAAGCCTTGTGAGGAAAAAAAACAAAAAACACAAGACCAGACTGTCAACAGGAGTCCACTCTCATTAACCAGAGACCCACAGTGTGCCAAAATAACCTCCTCTCTCACTTGTCTCCAGCGCACAAGAGTCTTAGAGATAAAGCAATTGGAGAGACAAGCAGCCTTGTTCTGAGGTCTCCCTTAAAATAAACGCTAATCTCGTGTGAGCGAAAGTGGCAGCAACACATCGGAGAGCCGCAGAGCCACCAGGGCCTTCAGGCTCATCGGGCATGAACGACGAGTTCCCAGCTCATTTCAGACTCAATAGGCTGTATTGTTCCGAAAACGATGGAATTAATAATCTCTCAGTTCTAGGAAAGTAAAAGATAAGAGGGTCAGGTGGGTCAGAAAGGGATCGCAGAAGAGAATGTGATTTGTTTCCAGTCTTTGTAGGTTAACGTTAAGCTCTGCCAGATGGTGCTCTGATTACAAAAGAAAAACAAGGGGAGAAGGCTGCTTTAAACAGGATTACATTAACGTACATTAGCTTTCTTCCCATGACTATTTGAAGTGATTTGGAGAGTGCTATCTCAGATGGTCCAAATCCCCTCTTAAGCTTTAAGGGCTTTTAAATTGACTCTTCATACACGTATGGAGTGTCGACCCAGCTCACTCTCTAACCCCATCTCTTCTTTCTTTTATGCACAACACAAACTCATTCTGGTGTTCATAAAAGGAATCGCGGAGACCTGACTCTTTAAATAAGCTACGAGCAAGGATGTAAGGAGCCTGGCTAGTAACAGCCTGAAGTTACCACAACATGCTAAACAAATTTATCTGTTAAATTTCTCACGACAATTAATTCCGTAAAACCTCCATTTACTACAAATCCTTTTTTTTTTTGACCCGCATGGTTTCTAGTGAAATGCCTTTCGATAAATCCGCAGAAGGCTGTCTGTAAGAAATAGCGTTAAAGGAAGATGACCAGCCTGAGAGACTCTCAATCTCAGCAGTGTGAAGATGAACAAAACGATGCCACTGCACAAACCATCCATCTCTCCATCGCCACTAGCATGAGGACACGATCTGCTCCTGAGAAAATCTGTGCAAGATATATTAATCCACACAACAGACAGATGGCTGGGGCTTGCATAATGTATAGCTAGTGATCCTGAAAAAGTAAGAGGAGATGCCAACGGCAAATGGAAAAAGGAACAGATTGTATCTTACAGCTGATATTTATAAGTTTAAAGTTACCAAACCATTATTTTAAATGTTTTACGATGCTGTAGATAGGATCTTATATGTATAATAACATTTAATAAATTAATCAAAGCATGACTTCTAAAGCTTTTTTATAATTCAATTACATTTTATTCAGGCAGCATGCTGACATAGTGGACTCACAGTCCAAAGACATGCAAGGTAGGCTAAGTGGTGGTTCCAAATTGCCCATAGTGTGTAAGTGGGTGTGTGAATTTGTGCCTGTTTGTGCCCTGCAATAAATTGGCACCCCATCCAGGGTGCATCCCACCTACTGCTCTGGATCCTCTGGGACAGACTACATACCTCCAATAATAAGCGTTATAGAGAATGAGTGAGTAAGTGAGGCTTTTTTTCTAGTACTGTCAGTGAACACTGTCACAAAGCTGCTTTTCAGAAATCTGGATACATACAGTAAGTGAAACTACAAACTGCAAACTTCAGCCTCTCCATGCAGGACCGTCCCTCTGCAGCAGGGTGTGCTTTTCAGGTAAAAAAAAAAAAACCCAAGTTGATGTCATTAATTAGTGTCATTAATGTCACAATTGGATTATATTGGGAGAAAAAGTGGGTTTGATAAGATCAGTATTTCATTCCCTATATAATTAGGATACACTTAATGGCTACTTTCATTGAAACACCTGTACTCCTATTAATTTATTAAGTTGGTTGATTAGGTGGCATGCATAAAATCATAACATATTTTATAAAATGTCATGCAAAACAATCTCTGGAGTTCACACAGATGGTGCAAAAAAAAAAAAAACAGTGAGTAGCAGTCCGGTAAACAGAAATGGCTTAATGAGGGGAACGGTAAGAGGTCAGATCGCTAGAATGGTTTGTAGGGCTGATCACTTATGGCAAAAAACAAACAAACTACTGTAACAAAAAAAAAAAAAAAAATCACAATTATTTTTGGTCAATATTGAGATTGCAATTTCTTAACATAATTATTTGGAAACATTAAGCATTTATTCAACTTATTCAACAAGAAATATTGTTTTAACAGTGGAATTTCTTGATCTTTGAATATAATTTGTCTGTAAAAAATATAAGAAAAAGAAATGAAGGAAAGATGAATGCTACAACCTGGTTTAGAGTGAGTTTGAGATTTTAGTGAGAGGTGAAAGCACACTTTACTTTGATGTGGTTTGATAGCTTGATGGTCTTCTTCCGTTGTGTATTCTTAAATGTTTTTTTGTTCATCACCTTTGTAAAGAGTGGTTATTGGATTTGTAATAGACTTCTTATCTGCTTGAAGAAGTCTGGCCTTTCTCGACGAAGCATTTCCACCCATAGAACAGCCACTCAGTGGGTTTTTTTTGCTTAGTTTTTGATTGATGTGCAGTAACAATTGCTTTTCTAAGACCACTGCTTATGTCTTTCTCTCTTGGTGTTGTGTTCACACACACTCCAGACCAGCTAACCGCCTGAAACTTCAGCTTTTATAAAGGTCTGCACACCTGCTGGTAAATTAATCAAGGCCTAATGATTAGCAGCACGTGGCTGCAACATACCCTCTGAAATCCTGTAGAAGAAAGTAAGAGGGTATTTAGAATTGCATGTTTTTTTGTTTCATTTTAATTAAATACATAATGGCAAGATGAAAAAAGTTATATGTTGTTGTTCGTATGAGGTTGTATTTCACTACTACTGAGACACTATGATCAGATGATTTTTATTATGTTTTTACACAATACATGCGGATCTCATTTTTCAATGACAGCGATTCACTGGCATGTACTTTTCTGCATTCAGATCATACTATATCAATCACACTCATTAGTCTCACACAGTCTAATACAAAACACAGTTATAACTCACTAATAAACCTCCTCTCCCCTTGAAAAAGTCTGGCCCTCAATCTCTTCAACGGTCATCAACAAGGCATTCCCACCCACAGAACTGCCACTCTCACTTTTTTTTTTTTTTTGCATCAATCTGTGAAAAAGAAAATGCTGTGTGTGTGTGAAAATTCCAAGCACCATTCCAGCACATCTGGCACCAATAACCATGCCACAGTCAAAGTGAATGAATTTTTTTTTTAACTGGTTCTGATTGTCATGAACAATAAATTCTGCTGATCTGTATCTCCATGGCTTTACTCATAAATTATAATTGCATGAATAGGCAGGAATACAAGTTTTCCTAATAAAGTGCCTGGTAAGCACAAACACTAAAAACAGAGCAGTTTGTTATTCTGCCTAACTACGTGACTTATTCCTACTTCAAAACAGATTAAAGATTGTGCACATGTGTGTACTAATTTGGTTAAATGAAATATCAATTGAATGAGTAATTAAATAACACACACTTAGACCAAAGTCTATAATAAATTATAATACTGTGTTCGGATTGTATTAGAAATGTAGTGTAGCTTCACTTCTACTGTTTATTGTTTATAACAATAAAAAATGAATAAGTGTTATCCCATGGCAGACCCTACAGTACATGCAGCCTGACAAGATTATTCTGTATTTCCCATAATGCTGTGCATGTGATGAGAATCTACACGTTGTCATGATGCATGTACGCAGCTAGTGGGAACGCATTAATAAAAGGAGCACACTGCTTTGTGAAAGGAATAGAGATGTGACTATTTGGAAAATATAGTGGTAGAGAGAAGTGGTGTAAGCTGTTATTTCCCTGAAACTGAAATACTGTTTCCAGCGGATCTCATTCCTTATATGTGGAGAAATAAAATGAACAAATTTAAGAAATTTTGTGGTGGTTAGTTTTCTTCCCGGCGATACAGGAGTCAGAGAATACAGATCTATCAAAGTGTGACAAATTCCTATTAACCTTACTAAAATGGTAGCTGTCGGGCACAAGGCTTCACTTGCACACTTATATCAGATGACATTTTCTTTTTCCATTTTCCTCTACTTTCTTTTCTAGCATCTTATATCAGCTGACACTTTAGAACACTCCCATCCTTTTAATGAGAAACACACTGCCTGTCCAAAAAAGTCACCATTTCAGAAGGGTCAAATTATTGGGCTCCATCAAGCAAACAACTAAGGAGATGTGAAAGTAGTTAAGAACTGTTTAACACAATATCGAACCCTGGAAGGATAGTGTTGCACTTTAATCAGAAAAAAGGCCCCAATATTCTAGGGGGAAAAAAGATTGGACTTTGGAGCAATGGAAAAAGGTCATGTGGTCTGATTGACCCTATTCCAGAGCAACAGGTGCATCGGGGTCTGACGGAAGGCTCATGAAGTGATGAACCCATCATGCAAAGAGAGCACTGGGCAAGCTTCTAGGGGGAATGTTAGGATCTGGGGTTGCTTCAGTTGGTCAGGTCTAGTCTTAGCAATGTTGAACCAATTTATTGAATGACCAGGTTATCATATCTATGGAGTTTTTCTTTGTGCTCCCTAGCAAATTTAACCATTTGCCCGATGAGTGTTTTTCTTAAGTCTACACAGCTGTTTAGTACCAATTCCTTCAGTTCTCTTCCACATTTTGCATGTGGAAATGCTCTTACTTTCAGTAACAAGACAGTTTACCATTAACTTTCCAGGTTTTAATAATGCATTTTACAGTTCTTAACCCAATTTTAGTAATTATTTAAGTTTTAATAATTCCCTTATTTGTTTTCTTTTGTTGTTCTTTTTTATTTTTTCCTGCCCTTGGAGCTTCTGTTATAGGAGAAATCTAAATTAATTTCTCTAATTTATCAATCTCATGTAAAGAACATCATGATTTAATGTAAACTTTTACACAATCTACTATTTTTAATTGCCACACCCTATAGCATCAGAAGCACAGATAATAAAAAAAAAATCCTGTTTCTACTCACAACCTGTAGACTATAAAAAAAACTACACCTACTATAATTATTGAAGCATCCAGCATGTATTCAAATCCACTTTTAATCAATTGAGTCAGAATTTAAAAAATTGAACATTGAAATTCTTGTCCTGTGCTGTTCTAGGAAATTAACTAAAACCAGATTACTGAACTGTCTGCTGGTATTTAGTCTGCACATTATTATTATATTTTTTTTACCCTGTGATTGTATCACTGTAATTGAAGTCTGTATAGGTGGCTTTTTTATATAAATAAAATTGAATTGAATTTTTTCGTGAGCTGGAGGCAAAATATTCACTGAGCATTATGTTCACTAGTGCTGGCTAACATGTTTTTTCGCTTGTATTTTAACACCGATTGAAGTTAAGATTAACCTGTGGGATGGGATTTACTGACCCATACAAACTCAATCAATTGATGGAAGAATGTGACATGATTAGCTACCATGGAATGGACAGACACTGTACACACCTCTCTGATAGAGAAGCTAAGCATCTATACTAAAGAGGCCTGTTACTCATCTGTTTGTATGTCAAGTCTTGTAGATGATCCTTTGGGACATCGTTATAAGCATCTAAACATTTATACAACCTTGTGTTTCTCTTTAGGTAAATCTTTGGCTACAAACCTAAGTTTACACAGTAAATGCTAACCCACTCTTATCATTACCCGACATAACATTAAGTAGTGGAGCAGCTGCAGTACGATACACATCGCCACTCAGGCACGTAAAAATTACGAGAGAAATCATGATTATTCCTATTAGTTCCCCATTTATGATTCATTTTAGGTAGCATGAAAGAACGTTAGACATGTATAAACTTTATTTAACCTTACCTGATTATTAAGTGTGCACTGCAAACGTGAGCTTTTCTGATGATTGCCTCAATAAGATCCTTTAGTCTTATTGCGTTTAACCAAAGTTTTAGAATTTTTTTTTTTTTTTAACACCAAACAGCACAGCAAGATAACATTTTTTGGTAGTTGACGCCTTAAAGTTTCTATTTTTTTGTCTCCAGAGGGCACTGTGACTAATCAAAGCTCTAAAAGGATTTATTGATGCACCAGGTTTTCAAGAGGAGTTCAAGTCAAACTGGGCATTGATGAAGCATGGTGGTGGGCGAATGTATGGAGCTAATTCTTTTCAACTTGGTCTGAGCACAGATTTAAATTCTATATAGATATACAAGCAAAATAGAGTTGGAGGAACAATAAAAGACAAAATTACTCAACAAACAAATATTTGTTCAGTCACCGTTTTTAAAAGAAAGCTATTATGTAAAATTCACTTTTTAGTCATTTTTAAATATTCAGATAGGTATCCAGTGGGCAGGTAAAAAAAAAAAACTCAGTAAGGGGAAAAAACATTTCTTGTTTTTTTTCCTTGTAAACAAGCAAATTAGATAGTAACCTCATATAACGAGAGCCCTGCCCCCTGCTTGTTACTCAGATCTGCTGTTCTTCTGCTGTGGCTCAACAGTAGCTCATTTACTTAGACACTCTAAAGGTTAGACAGGGAAAAATCGCTTAAGTTATGAAGCAGTTTTTTGTGTACCAATTCATGTAGCACCACACTGACTACAAAATCGATTTTTAAATGATTTATTACATTTATAATAGAAATGTCCCAGTCGATGAGACTGGGTTTGTCTTTTTACAGCTTGATCAGCCATGACCGATCAGCCTTGCACATAACCGATTCTGTGCCGAATGCACACGCTTCTGAGTGGTGCAACAAAACGCTTTTATGCTGTCACATTCCCCAAAGTTGCTCAGGTTAAAAAGCCACTGATCTGCTTTTTTCTCCAAACTTAACGAATGTAGGAAAAATTTAGCTTTTTGTTTAATTTCATTTTAAATTAAATGTTGATCTCTTGTATTTGAAGTTTGGGTTGTTTAAAGGTTGTGCTTGGTTTTTAAGTGAGAAAACTAAAATAAGTAATGGTCAACACTTAATTACTCATATTTAATTCAGTTGTAAAGCTATTGAATACGGCTATGGTATAAAACTTTTGAGTTATGACAACTTATTTTAAAGGTTAAAATTCTTGCAATTAAAAAAATGTAATATCAAATTGGATATTTATAAAATTGCGATACTTACAGAATCGCAATATTAATCGAATCAGCACTTAGTTATAGTGATAATATGGTATAATATCCATTATGACTGCATAGAAACTGTGAGATTGAAAGAGGAGTAAAACTGAGGGAGGCTGAGGTTTAAAAATGCATTATCTCAGAGTGTTTCAGTTGGAGAATTAATAGATACACTTTGGAGAATTTAACTTGAAAAAAGAAAGATATTGTAAAATATAGGAACTTTAAATTCTTTGCCACATTAAAAAAAAATAGGCACAATCATAGCACTGAGAGGGCGAATTGCTTATTAAATATTTACAACAGGTCTCAGACTGTAAAGATTCCAATTTAACACTGCGAAAGATTGCACAAGATACAGTTTTGCTTAACTCTCTCCACCCTGCAGCTCATGGGCCTTAACCTTGAGCATTACATCCCTTTAAGTTGCGACACAATACAAATGCTATTCATGTGACAGTTTATTAAATGTTTCTCTTAGCATTTTTATGCCACTTTTCACACTTCTATTCTAACTATTTTCAGCTTCATGCAATCTCCCATTTTAAAAAGCACATTTGTTAATTTCTCATGTACATACAAATTATTACCAAGCACTTGAAAATGGATATAACATTTATATGAATACTCATCAGCAGGCAAATGGAATGAGACTGCCAGAGCCTAGGCTTAAGAATTAAACACACTCTAGGTGCAGTTATCTAAGGTTCTTAGAACGTCTAAGATGATTTTTTGTAATGAAGAGTTTAAAATAGGAGGAATAAGTTCATCTTCTTGTGTACAAAGTAAAACACTGTACATTACCCGTTAATGTTTCATTAACATTACTTACAGTAAACATCACCTTCAAATGTACACTACCGTTCAAAAGTTTGGGGTCACTTTCTAACTCCATGATTGTTCCTGATTTTTATTTCTTTCTACATT